>CAJNOI010000325.1:23870-38462 GCA_905250115.1 Adineta steineri | reverse complement strand
TTTTTTTTTCATAAATTCGGTATAGATATACGTATAAAGATATTACATTGATATTACGATGTAGTACATGTCTCAAGTAGTAGTTAATGAATAAGTATGTATATGACGTAAAAAGAATTTTGAATCTATCGATTAGTTTGTATATGACGAGCTGAACCTTTCTTCTTTTGTGTTGGCTTTTATTTGATAGTAGTTGTAGAGGTTAATGGATTACATAAGCAAATAACAAACGTAGATTTGACACTTATAAGACGTCTCCGTCGGGTCAAACAAGCCGATAAGAACAATAGAGACAAATATAAACGTCAAAATATCAACAATAGATCACTATTATCATTTTAAATCGAGATCTTTTTTCTCGTTATTTTATAAGTGTCGGGTTCGAATTTCTATACATCATCGAAAGTATGTTTGTTTACTTTTTAATTCTATATGATCAAAAAAAAGAAAATGCGAAATTGATTTTTTAGCTTTTCCTTTTATTCATAAGCAAAACACTTCGATATCGAATATATTTCAAAGAAAGTTTATATACATATATGCTTATTTATCTATTAACAAAATAGATAAATATAGTTGAATAATCAAATGTATATACACATCTGTGTCGAAGGCTTAGCACAACTTTTCTTTCTTTTTTTTATATCAATATGTAGAAAACAAACGTTTGACAATGACAATAAACATTCTATTATTGTTTCTATTCTTAAGGCAGTACGCGAAAAGATAATTTTTAAGTCGGTTAGTACGTGCTTATAATCGTAATGAGTAGATGATCAAATATATATATCTTTATATGTACATTCAATTAGAAAGAAAAACCCCTAGTATTCAAATCTGAAGGTTATTCATTCTTTTCCTTTTTACCTTGGAAATTTCATCTAATGAACCTTTTGCTGTTTCACACGTCATCAAAAAATGTGTAATGGTTGCAAAGTATAGAAGCAATTGATAATTAGACAATCTTTGTCGTCTGAATATTGCACATATTAAAGAACAATTGTTGACCTCCTCTGTCTCATTTTTAACGGTAGCTATTAGTGAATGAAATAAAAAAATAATAATTAAATCGTACAATAATGACAATGACAATGACAAAAGAAAAAAAAAACTTAAAAGCAAAGTAATCATAGTCGACTCAGATTGCGCGCATCATTGACAAAGAAATAGGTAATATATGTATATAAGACATACATAGAGAGAACGAGAGAGAGACAGTAGACACATTGAACGGTCTTATATAGAGAAGGAAAAAAGAAAAGTATACTTGTGCGTAGAAAGGTATAATAATAGTCGATGAAAAACCTATTAAAATCAAGGACTATGTCGAATCGAATAAAAAAAAGAAAAGAAAAGAAGGCGACATGTTGACCGATGAGGTAGGTTATTGATTATTCTTTTACTCAAACGACATGAAGATGATGCATGTACCATAATTATCTATCTGATTGTTAGTTCGTTTTTTTTCTTCACTACATATCGACTTCATTAAATCGAAACTGACTGACTTTATATTATTTCTATATCTGTACGTATCCGATGACTTGAGTCGAGACAATATAGGATTAGTGACTCAATTCGATTAGAATAGAGCCATTGGTCATTCATCTTCTCACATTGCGTCTCTATTGGAAAAATCTACATTTGACTAGACATGAGACTCGTGTGTGAACGCATGTTAATTTCTATTATCATGATTATTAAAAGGAAATGAAAATGAATGAATGAATAGCTAACACCATTTGCAGTTCGCACACACCCACGTACATATACATATATATATATATATATAAACATAGATCATTATATGTCATCATTAACGGAAATGACTTCTTCTGTTAAATGACAATAGAGGTAAGTAGAAAAAAAAATTTATCTATGTATAAATGTATGAAAAGAAACATACGTTTCGAATTAATTCAAGAGACACATAGAGGGATAATGAAAAGTGTATTATCTATCATGAGTGCAATCGTTGTCGAGTTCGATTAACATGATGCAACCTTTGCTCAAATGGCTACTCAATTCATTCATTCATTCTTATACACGGCAGGTACTTGTCATTGATTGACTATGAGTGGTCTTCAACTCTATGATTGTATAGCAGCAGGACATAAAGACAATATACGTAAATATTTGACGTTAACAATCATCTTATGTGATACAATATATAAAGATAGAGAACCTTCATTACTGATTAATTCGAGTATTCACTAATCACATATTGTAATCTGTGTAGATACGACTTTATGACGAATAATAATTGCACAAATTAGAAACAAACCGAGGTCCTTTATATCCATTATGTAATTGTCTTGTATAAAGAAAAAGACCTTCGTTAATCAAGACAGTATCTATTCGTAACGGCTCAGTAGTTAAACAGCGAAAAAAATATATTATATAAGAAAAATCAACCACCTGCTAAGTAGAACAACAATAACAACAATGATCAACACTCTTCTTCTTCGTCTTGGTTTTCTCTCTGGTGAATCGGACGTCATCAACATCAAGATGAGTTTAGTTGATTTCCAGCTGTTCCTTCTTCTTCTTCTTCTTCGTTTTCCCTCAAGAAAGTATAAAGATGCTTTTTCTTCTTCTTCTGTACACGTAATGACATTGTGAATGTATATATGTGTGTATGCTTACACTCTTTCTATTTTCACACTAAAGTGCCATCATTAATTGACACATTCTTCTATGAGAAAAGAAGAAACCGCTTGACCACGAGTGTGAAGACGTCGTTTACAAAGATTTATCTATCATTCATTTTCTTAGTTGCTAAAAACAGATAATTGACATCTTTTCCTTCTTCTTTCCTTTCTCGTGATATAATTAGAAAGAAACTGTATATTTTTTGTCTCCATAAATTTTGTGTTTATCTATCGAACCATATGTATGATGTAATCATTTGCTGACCGATTATTCACTTTGATGGACATTACACATTCATTCACGCACATCTCCTTACTTATATACATAGTATGAATTATTTATTATTGTTCTAATTGAACACACAATCACAACTTGCTGCATACACATCTAATTTAGTAAAGGTACTGTCATTTTCGATTTCCGCCACGATCGTTCTGTGACGAGCCTCTTGAGAATAGTCGAACAAGATTAAGAATAAGTGTTAGCTCTCATCATCAAGGCTTATGGTGTCAAAATCCATCTATCGTTCATGCAAATAAGCACTCTTTACGACGGCTGCTTATTTCATAATCAGTAGCGAACATGTAACTAACGGGAAAAAAAAGAAGAAAACTAGAGCGAGCAGAAATAAAAAGAAACATGACAAGATTATGCATGTTATAATAAGTACTAACATAGATCGCGAAAGTAGAAGAGGTCTCTATCTTCACTAGTAACAATATAATTGTTAATATTTAGTGAAAACCACAACATTCTTTTTATAATATCTCTGTCAGACATTTTCTCATACTTAGCTAAAAAAGTTTCATGCAGCGAGTCTAAGTATTAGAAACCTTGAGTATGCTAGAAGGTCTTTATATATTATTCTATTTTCAGATAATCATGTTTATTCGATATGTTTATTATACTTTAATATTAACTGTAATTAAACAAATCTTAACTTGTCCTATTCCATTTAATATTCAATCAAAATGTCGATGTGCAATAACTGAAACAGGTCGTGTTTATATATATTGTGCCAGAAAACAATTAATTGATATACCACATTTTGATAATAGTAAGTTAAAACAAGATAAGAAAATATGAAATTTTTCTCTTTTTTATTTTTAAAGGCAATATTATATTTGATGAACTTGTTTTATCCGGTAATAAAATATCTAATGTAAATAAAAATGCATTTAATGGTTTAAAATTACGTAAACTTGAATTACAATCTAATCCAATAAATCAAATTGAAACTCATGCATTTATTGATTTAGCTAATTATTTAGAAGAATTTATTCTGTCAACAACACTTCGTACATCACAATTAACGTCAAAAACATTTGCACAAATTCTTGTTGAATTACCAAATCTAAAACGTTTATCATTACGTTTATTTGATTTATCAAATTTAGTCAATATTTCAAATAATAATAATAGTTTAATATTAAGAAAATTAACACAATTATCTTTACTGTCATGTTCAATTACACAAATGGATGATATAGAAATTTTTATTAATTTATTTCCTAATTTAGAACGATTAGATTTATCAGAAAATCGTTTGGAATCTTTCAATATTCCGCTAATATCATCATTAAAAAAATTAAAAATTTTAATATTAAGTAAAAATAAAATTCGTCATTTAAATATTCGTTCATCATTATCATCAACTATTCTTACACCATCAAATTCCTTAACAGAACTTGATTTATCTTACAATGGTAAATAATTTTAAATATATAAAATTTATATTCTTTATTTTTTCCTTCTTCTAGGTATTGAAACAATTGATGAAAATATATTTGAATTAATTTCATCTCAACTTGAAATATTAAATTTACGAAATAATGAATTATTAACGGAAAAACAATTAACATTTTTAATACATTTAAATCAATTACGTGAATTCTATTTAGATTATAATCGACTTGAATCAATTGATCATTTAAATTTTCCATTAAATTTAAAAATTTTATCATTAAAAAATAATCGTTTAAATCAACTTGATCTATCCGTATTAACTCGACTTGAATATTTAGAGAAATTATTTTTATCATCAAATAAATTAACAAAATTATCTTCGAAAATAAAAAATACATTTTTATCATTGGAAATTCTTGAATTAGATCGAAATTATTTATCGTTTTTAATACCATTAAATGCTCCGAAATTAAAACAATTAAATTTAGATGGAAATTATCTTGGTACAAAAATAGATAAGAAAATCTTTTCAAATTTAGTATCACTCGAAAGACTTCATTTACGTGATAATCAAATTGAATTCATTGATTATAATACATTTCAAAATACACGTTTACAATCACTTGGTAAGTAGAATTATTATTTTATAAAAAATATTTATAAAATTCTTTTTTTTAGATTTAAGAAATAATAGTTTAAAAACATTTCCACTTTTAATAAAACTTAATGAAACATTACAAATCTTATCTCTTCGACGTAATCAATTATGTACAATTGAGAAACATTCATTAAATTTCTATCATAATCTTCTTACACTTGAACTTGATCAAAATCCATTACATTGTGATTGTCGAATGGAGCGAAATTTTAAACAAATTAAACTAACTGGTCAATGTGAATCCCCACCAGAACGACGAAATGTTAATTTAAATGAATTACCCAATGAACAATTTACATGTAGTATAATGACGACATCACAATGTAATTATTTAACTAAAACAATTATTGATAGTGAAAAAGATACAACAACAGCAACCACAACTACTACAGCGAAAACTACTTCAATGGATATGTAAGTTTGATTGATTGATGCTCTTCATAATTGTATAACAAATTATTTTTTAGAGTTGAAAAACTTGCGAATGATATTGATCGACGGCAAGAATCATTTCAAAACACAACTACTGATACATTTCCATTAGAACTTATACGAATATCGGATTTAATAATAACACCAAATGTTAATAAAACTCAATTAATTATTCAATGGCAATTATTTCCTTCGATAGTCGATGAAAATCCTAATATTGAATATCGTCGAAAATATTTAAAACACCATAATATAAATGGATTTAAAATAAGTACAAATTCTCCAGTATATAAATTGAGTGAATTACTTGATATTTTACAACGAAATTATACAATAGATTATATTCAACAAGGTGAAATATGTTTATATCTTCTTCGAAAAATAGATTATGAAAAAGTTTGCAAACAATTATATATAACATCAACACAAACATTAAAATCATCACTTATTATTGATCCAGATCAAGAACAACTACCACAATCACAATCACAATCACAACAACAATCATGGCTTATGAATGAACCAACAAAAAGTATTATTATTGGATCAATATTTGGTATTCTATTCGTACTTATTCTTTTAACATGTATTATTTTAATTATATCACGTTGTCCATATTTATTATTTTGTCATTTACATTCATCAAAATATCATCAAAGTAATGATTCAAAAAGTGAATCACTTCTTGTTCGTCCAACACCAACGAATACAATTCCATGGTCAAATCAATCACAACAACATTTTTATCCTCCTCCACCACCTCCTCCTCTTCTTCATCATCATCATCAATTAAGACCTATTAGTTATCAAGCGAGTCTATCAACTCAATGTACATGTCCAACACATTATCATAGTAGTGGTACATCATCAACCGATTCAGGTTCAGCTTGTATTAATGGACAAAATTATCATATTTATCAAGAAATATTACATGATGATTATAATGTACAAAATAATCATCGAACCTATCGTCCTTTAAAAACTGATAGCAATTCACCACCAACATCAGTATCTACAAATACAACAATGAATTCTGAACAGTGTCAATTTTGTTCGCTTAGTGTACTTGTGTGAATTTTTCTTTTTTGTATTGTTTGTTTTTCAAATAATAAGAGTACTTAAATTTAAAATCAATTCTAAAATTTTTCATTCATCTTAGCTATTATAAATTTGATAGTTATATATTTATACAAACAACATACCATTTGATGATCATATAAATCTTATATATTTTGATTTTCCATATATATATATAACGATAAAAAAATACATATGAATATAAACAAAACTGAGAGTCATATTTTTTAGCATATGTCTGACAGATTCTGACCACAATATGTGTCTAGAATACATTTGGGTAATTTTACTTGATAGTTCATGTAAAATAGTGATCAGTAGTGCTATGATTTTATTACATAACTTTTCTTATATTTTTATGGGAGATGGCGAGGTGGAGAAAGGAATATAACACTCACTCTCACCAACATCAGAAAATTGCATCAGATGTCTAAAATGTCTGTGAAGCATAGATTTTGAGAAAACTTCAATACTATAAACATTATTTCAATTTCGCTTCTCAATTATCATCTATATATAAAAATAAGTAGAAAAAGACTTCTGTTTCATATATGTATATATAACTAATGCAAAGTGAAACATCAATTGTTAATCACGGTTGAATCTTTAATCTAGACTAAGACAGAAACTCATTCAATCAAGATCACCAAACCAAACGGTTTAGATGCGGTTTACGCCTAGTGGCAAAGACTATATAGCCTGAGCAGTGTATGAAAATATACAATAAAATAGCTAATGTCTATTTTTTCTACAGTTATCTATACAATATAGATGTATGAGTGTGTCCGTATACATTCATCAGACGTTAGTGGAAAGTATTTCTTTACTAAACCTGTGCCGAATAATCAAACATATCACTCAGAAAAGAAAAAACACAACCGAAAACATTATTTCAATCTTCAAAAAAGCAAAAGTACAACGTTCGCTTTCATAAAACAACTCGAAACAGTTTTCGTACGACACTTTCATCGATTTTATTCATCAGTCGACGTTGGAAAAAAAGTAGAAAGAAAAGAAATGTTTTGCTTCTGCAACGCACAAATAAAAAGACTCTGAAATAAAATATTTTTGTTGAGAGTTTTTTCACGATAATAATAAAGTGATTACTAGTTATAATGGCCACTAGTGAATCATCGAATGAAAAACGACAGAATCTTCTTCCAAACGAAGTTTCAAATAACAAAGAAGATATTCAATTGATTTGGTTTGATGGAAATATGAATGATTCAGATGATTATCTTCTTACTCAAACAATGTTAATTGAACTCAATTCAGCTGTTCAGTTTTATTCTGATTTTGATCGATGTCTCGATTTAATCAAATCAATCAAAGATGAACAAATCTTTCTTATAGTTTCAGGTGCTTTTGCTCAACGTATACTTTTACAAACTCATCATTATCGATCTTTGGTTGCTATATTTATTTTTTGCTCTGAAGATCAACATTATAAACCATTAATGGAGGAATATAATAAAATTACTGGAATATTTAGTGATCAACATGATTTATTAAAATCAATCAAACAAAAAATGAATCTAGTTGAAAAACAAACATTACCATTTAGTCTTCTTGATCAAAAACAAAAGTCATCAAAAGATTTATCACAAGTATCAGCATCATTTCTATTACATCAAATGTTAATTTATGTTCTAAAACAAATGTCACAAGATGAACTATCAAAAAAACAAATGCTCGATATGTGTCGCGATTATTATAAACAGAATAAACAAGAATTAAAGAAGATTGAAGAATTTCAAAATACTTATACTCGTGACAAAGCAATTGAATGGTATACAGATGAATGTTTTCTTTATAAACTATTAAATAAAGCACTTCGAACTGAAGATATTGAATTACTCTTTACTTTTCGATTCTTTATTATTGATTTATGTTCAGCTATTGAACAAGAAAACCATCATTTGAAAAATAAAGGAACATTAACTTTGTATCGCGGAACACAGATTCCAAATGAAGAATTAGAAAAAATAAAAGAAAATATTGGTAAAACTATTTCAACAAATGGATTTCTATCAACATCACGAAATATCAATGTATCACTCGGATTTATTCATATGAATACTCAATCAAATGATTTTATATCTGTCCTATTTGAAATTAAAGCAAATCCGTTATTGAAAACAGTGATTTTTACTGATGTTGGAGACAGAAGTCGAATAAAAGGTGAAGAAGAAGTTCTTTTCAATCTCAATTCACTCTTTAAGATTGTTTCTGTCTGTTTTGATTCTACACTTGCTGTATGGAAAGTAGAATTGAATACAACCGATGAAGGAGCAGAAAAAGTTGAAGAATATCTTTTATTATCGAAACAACAGATGGAAGAATACACACCACTTATTTATTTTGGTAGACTTCTCATGCTCGAATTAGGTCACGTGGATCGTGCAGGAAAATATTTTAACATGTTATTGAAATCACTTCCACATGATCATCCTAATATTGCAGCTGTTTATAATAATATTGGTACAGTACATGCGAAGAGAGATGAATTGAATTTAGCATTGAAAAACTATGAGATCGCTAATGAGATGCGTCGAAAACAACTACCTTCAAATCATCCTCACATTGCTGATTCACTCAACAGTATTGGTGGTATTTATAGAGCAAAAGGTGATTTTAATACAGCGCTCGATTATGTGCAACAGGCTTTGAGAATTGCGGAAAACTTGTATCCTGGTAATAATCTACAAAAAGCAATGAGAATAGAAAATATTGGGAATGTATACATAGATAAAGAAGATTTCGATACGGCTCTTACTTATTTGTCTCGTGCTCTCGAGATGTATAAACATGTTCTGCCTGATCAACACCCTGATATAGCATCATGTCTCGGTTCAATAGGATATGCTCATGAGAAGAACGGTAGTTTAGATATTGCTCTAGATTATTATCAACAACAATTAAATATGGAAGAACAATGTTTACCTTTCGATCATTCAGATCTTTCAAATCATTTCGATTGGATCATCCGTATTTATAAAAAGATGAACGAGATTGACAAAGTCTTAGACTTGTGTCAACAAAAACTTGTTATTCAAAAAACTAGATTGGGTGAAAATCATCCTCGTATTGCTCGAACATTAATGACTATGGCTGATTTAATTGAGAACGACAATCACAACGAAGCATTACAATACTATGAACAAGCTCTATCTGTATTGGAGAATTGCACACCATCTGATTATCAAGTCACTTCTCAATGTTTGACATCAATGGGTCTTCTATATTCCAATTATGATATGATGGAAGACGCATTACGGTGTGAACTTAAATCACTTGAAATTGATCGTCAGACATTGTCTTCTGATCACACTAACATCGCAATAAGCTTAAGAAATATTGGCATATATTATGAAAATATGAACAATTTATCCGAAGCACTTCGTTATTTCAATGAGAGTCTTTCGATCTATCAAGCTAATTATGGGCCGGAACATGAAATGGTGAAGAGAGGTGAAGCAGACATTGCCAGATTGAGAGAGAAACAATTATCACTATCATCTCACGAAGAAGAATAAAAAAAAATTCAAACAATAAGAAATAGTCGACAGTCGTTAACAGTAGAGCATGTTTAATTCAATGATCAATGCTCTAGTTTTTCATCGATCCTGTTGTCTTTATCAACAGAATGAACAGTTTTATGTAAAACTTGTTGTGTTTGATCAATCTTATGCAAAATAAAATAAGAAAATAGATTCTTTTTGAAAGAAAACTAGTAGTAATAATAGTAGAAATGTACACATGGTTTTGTCTTCAGTTCCACAGATCAGCAAAGATTTGACAAATATAAAAATATATGTAAATAATGGTATTATTCAGATGAAACAATATCTATGTAACGAAATATTTCATATTTTCAATTTTTGACTAAAACATTATCTTTATACAACCCATATGTTTTAGATGAGAAATACAATATATCATTTAGATAATAAATGAAATAATATTTTCTTATTGATGGAACTCTATAAATATTATTTCATTAATATTACACTCCAACAAATAATAGTTTAAATATAATTAATTTAAATAATATTCTATTTTAATTATGTAAGCCAATTTTCTTGGCGAAAATTTTATCATAGATAAATAAATATATGTATTGAATAAGCAGACAAAAAAACAGCTGAAATTTAGAGTAAAATAATAATTGATTCTTTTTTCTTTTAAAAGTTTAATCTTATTTTAAATCATTCAAAGATCATCACCATCAAATTTAATTAATGGTACATCATTATTCTTATCAGTTGAACCAAATAATATTATCATATCATGTTTCATTTTATCATTTTCATCTTCATTTACTTTTTTATTATTATTAATTCCAGCTACTCTTTGAAATGCAGATCACATAGAATCCATCATTTTTATGAAAGTTTAAGAATTTCTGGTGCCATCTACCAATGTATTTTTTACTAGAGGTTATTGGTAGAGAAACACTTTTAAGTATGAAAACAAAATGTTCGAAGATACATTACATACCGTAACCGTATTTTTTTCTCAAACTAGAAAATGTCTTATTTACGTCGAAAACCTGAAGATGAAATTTGGTATGTACATTCACCATTAAAGAAAGGTAATCGTGAATTAGTAACAGCTCCTCCACCATCACAAATTCCATATCTCAATGGTGTATTCGATGATGAAGCAACACTTAACCAACCAAAAGTTATGTATGTTCGAGATACTGATACAGATTATATACGACGATGTAAATTAGGTATTAGCCAAAATTTTCTCAATCATGTTGATCCAGCAACACGTAAAAGCAAAGAACCGGTGCCTTATCCACGACCCCTTTGGTGGGATGGTTTATGTGAACATAGTTCAACTGATGCTGATGGTGATTCCCAACAAGAAGGTGCATCAACGCAACCTAAACAAGCACTTGGCCCTCCTGCATGGTTTGTTCATAGAGAACATAAACCTTCTCCAGATAGACGACAAGAAATACCTTCAAAACAATATGACTTACCAACAAAATCTAAAAAGAAATAATCTATCGAAACATATAAAAACGGACAAATATAGATCTTTTTTTTTGTTAAATTAAATATAAACTTTTATTATTTTAACAAAAATTGAAAACTATTTGATGAATTGAAAAAACTATCGATGATGAGCAAGAATAATTGTATAGACAAAACATTTTTTATAGGTATAAAATGAAAATGTTTGTTTCAATTTCGTGAATACAATTTTTTCAGTCATAGTATAAACATAAAATTGTTATATAATATTTGATGGCGGGTACGAAATCTATTTATATGATCATGAATGATAATGCTCTGTTGCAATTATGGTATATTACTTATTATATATCCGGTATTTTTATTCCCTTTATAATTATCTTTGGCTTTCTATTCAATCGTTTTAATATCTTCAATACGATATTTAGTATATTAGCATGTATTCTTCAGTTCACAATGTTCTTAGGTTTAAAATTACAGAATCATAAATCTCTCTTTATGTATTCAACAATATTTTTAACAATCATACATTTTTCTACAGTTCTTTATCTTCTTCATATGACACAAACATTAACAAATAATATTCGATATGATCTTGAGAGAGATATTACATATAATCACAGTGAATGGAAATATAATATACAAATTAAAATTTGTAAGTAATCGATCTATTTTTAAGAAACAAAAGAAATATCATATATAGATCAATGCTGTGAATTAGATAGATCATTCTCAAATAAATCTTTATTATATTTTCAACAAAATTTTCCACATCATTGTTATAGTAAAAATAAACCATGTTGGCCAATATTTCAATTAATGTCATTTCTAACAAAATCAATCTATTGGTGTACATGGTTTCTTCAATGTATTTTACTGATTCTCGCTTGGATTTATTATTATCGAATAGGAAAACTAAACGAACAACCAAATATATCACTAAAAGAAACTTATACAACAGTTTTATAGTAAAATCCTTCTACATATTGCTGCATAATATCGATAATAATGTTCTCGAGAGATACATTTTCTATATACTGATCTACCATTATCTTATACAAACTCCATGGAAATAACCTTCATACGAAATTATTCTTTAAATAAGATTTTAGTTAATTCAATAATTTAAAAAAATCGAAAAATAACATCAGAAAAATATGTAAATAAAATAATTTTTTGCTAGATGGCGACATAGATTACGTCAGCTGTCAAATAAAACAACAACACGCATTCAAAAAAATAAATAAATAAACAATATATTATAAATCAACAAAAATACTTTATTTATTATTATTATTTTCAGATCTACTTTAGGATTATTATTAAAAGTTTCCAAATATCAATTTATTTTTATTAATAAAATGAAATTATTAGAAAATTCCAAATTAGATGCGATTAGTTCTACACTATCAATAGATACACCAACTTGTGATATAACCACTCGGTAATTATATATATAAAATAATTATTTCTATTTTGTATTTTTCATTTGAATCAGTGTGGAAAGTTATTCATGTAAAATGGCCGGTGATCCAAAAAAATTGTATAAACAATTAAGAAATGAACCGGGTACAACTCCATACGATCTTGAAATTCTTGGCCCATCACAAATTCAATCACCGAAATTGAATTATACGATAATAAATTCTCCACCACAAGTTATGTATTCAAATTCAATAGCTCGATCGATATCAAGTGATGATGAATCACCAATATATAAAACAATACCACGAAAAACACTTATTTTTCTTATATCAACATTAAATGCATCATTTGAACCGGATTATGAATTTAGTTCATGTACTAGTCAAGATTTTAGTCGAGAAACTAATTTAGAAGTAGAGTATTTATGTTTAGAAATAAAATATATATTTATATTTATATAATTAATTGTAGTTAGTTAAAAATGCTGTTGATTCACGATTACTTTCAACTATGGGTGATTTTTATCGATCAATATCACCGCAATTATGGTCCGTGATTGATGAAGAAATCAATATAAAAGAAAGTGAAATATTTAGGTAATTAAATAATTAATTGTTAAAAACAAAATTTAATAGTTTTTCTTTTTTTTTCAATAATAGTTATCGTCCTGATGGAACATCGGATCCATTTTCTGAAACTGGAATTATATGGTCATTTAATTTCTTTTTTCATAATAGAAGACTTCGTCGTATTCTTTTTGTAACATGCCGTGCTGATTCGAAAACATCAAGTAATCATGAAGATGATGAAGAACCATTAGATGTAAATAATTATTTAACATTTGAAGGGTAAGATATAAAAGAAAATAACTCAAACTGACTAGTGTCCATTTCAAAAAACCAGGCGGGTGAGATGATTTCTCTAACTACTTTCCAAAGACTGCTAGTCATGAGTAAAACGTTCACCCAGTTTTGTAGTTCTTGATCAGAAGATTCTAGAACACTCCCGAAAATGAACGAACTAATATGGCGTTAATGCGAGACATACTGTGTGTCCAAGAATTTCCTGTGACAGCCTTTGAGAAGTAGTTAGAGAAATCTTCATCTGCTCTTTCTAACGGTGCAAACCCGCAGCTCTCTATCTTGTCTCTATCGAAAAATACTAACCCGCCTTTTTTTTTTAAATGGACAGTAGTGCTATCGAACAATGTAAATCTAGGATAGTATTCATTTTTCTTTATTTTTAGAGTTATGGATTAATACAAACGCGCTTATGATTCGAATTCATTTATATAAACTCTATTCATTTACTGTCCGGTTGTGTACAGAGAATATTATTTGATTATCATTTGTTGTCAATGTAGATTTATTGTGAACTAGTGATCCGTCTCCTTTTCTTTCTTTCTTTTTTTCAGTAACACTTTATAGGTTTTTTTGCTTTGCTTTTTCATTATTATTTTTCTTTTTGTACATTCTGTTCGACATCTCGCATATATCAAAACAACAATGCGTGTTTGTCATTGTATGTTGCCCGTACTACTTTCCTTTGTAATATAGAAACATATAATGTTTGATATTACAAAGAATGACATCGAACAAAATCATCTACCATCCTTAAATAAACATTAACATATGTAGATAGAAATACAAATAAATAAAACTAGAAACAATTAAT
>CAJNOI010000325.1:0-14422 GCA_905250115.1 Adineta steineri | reverse complement strand
ACGAAAAAGCACTTGAAATTGAACAAAACACTCTCCCAAAAAATCATCGTGATTTAGCTGGTTCATACAACAACATCGGTAGTGTGTATTACAACATGGGCGAACATTCGAAAGCACTTTTATCTCTCGAAAAAGCACTTGAAATTATACAAAAAAATCATCCTTCTAATCATCCTTTATTGGCTAATTCATACAACAACATCGGTTTGGTGTATGATGACATGGAAGAATACTCGAAAGCACTATCATGTTTTGAACATGCGCTGGACATATGGCAACGTGCATTGCCTCCAACTCATCCTGATATTAAAGATGTGAAAAAGAATATTGAAATTATAAAAGAAAAAATTATAACGAATAGTTGATAAATTAATAAAAGAATATATTGTTCACTTATTTTTAAATTAATTCTATTTTCTAGTGGCTCGCAAGTAGATACTGAGAACAACTCTGCACATAATTAAAACATAATAGAGAAAACCTACTGATAAGAAGATACATATACATACGTATGTGTGTAAATGACTTTCTCAGACATACCTACGTTTCTAATTCTTTACGAGTATTTGTTGTAATGTAAAAAAATAACCTCAAGTAGTGGTCATGCAATAAAACAATCTAAAAAAGAGGCAAAATCGTAAAAAATAAAAAAGAATAACTTACACATGAATGTAATATTAAAAATTGAGGGTGTGAGTGATATCAACATCTATTATACCGACATCGATACACACCCCATCTATTATAAGAGTTAGGAAATTAAAAATCAATAGAACTAATGTTGAATGATCGTATAAAGTTGTATGTGCTACTTTTTTTGCCAAAAGATGATAAAAAACAAATAAATAACATGGAACAGATAATGCTTCATTAACAAGTTATAACGAAAATATTATATTACACCAATTTGGTGGTTGATTAATATCTTCTGCACTAAGTTCGTTCATTTCAGAAATACTATTTCTCATTTAGGGAAAAACTGACTAATATTGATCTTTTATAATTTAATTGTGAGAGATATCAAATACATCTCTTTACAAAAGTATTTGTTTTGTATGTTTAATCGCCTGTAGTTCATGAAAATTGCATGATTAATCGTTTGTATTTATAAATAACTAAGCAGCAAGCTGATCGAGAAGGATATCAGATTATTTATGGGTAATATATTTTATAAAAGGTAACAAATCACAGTTTTTATTAAATGCGTGTCATTAAACATCCTAGAAAATAAAGCAAATAAAAATTCTTTCTGTGAATAGTAGGGAAAAAAATCAAGAAATTGTCAGAAGAAATATTCTATTACTCAAGAATAAACAAGCAGAACATTTAGATGCAATTTTGTAATGAGTGAACCTTAGCTTGTACTCGCTCTCGGTCTCATTACTTTTGTATCATTTTTGTGCCATAGAATTATTATTTTAGAAAAAAATGAAGATCACTAAATTATTTTCCTGTTTTTCCATCATTCTTACATTATAAATTTGAATATTCTCAAAAAAATCGTCAAGGAGAGTGTGGGCGCAAACGTTCAAGTGATAGATATTTACACCCACACCCACCCACTATACTGTAGTCTGTATTCATGATAATTAAAAGTCATTGTCAATAGAATTCCATGTATTGGATGTAGGATCATACACTTCACCTAGTGATGTGCTTTTGCTTCCACTAACGAGTACTTTGCCAGAGGATAATAAAGTAGCTGTGTGTTGATAACGTGGTGTTGACATATTGGCAGCAGGTGACCATGTATTCGATGTAGGATCAAAAATTTCACAGCTAGTCAACAAATGATCCATATTGGTACCTCCTGTTATGAGTATTTTACCAGATGATAATGAAGTAGCAGTATGACCATACCGACTAAATGTCATATTTGCAACTGGTTGCCACAAACCAGATGAAATATTGTAAATCTCACAGCTTGACAACGCCTTATATCTGTTAAAACCACCGGTAACTAGGATATGTCCTGATGATAATCGATTTGCAGTATGTTCAGCGCGAGGTAATAACATATGAGCAACATTAGTCCATGTATTTGAGGTGGCATTGTATACTTCAGAATTGGGGCATGATGTACCATCATGATCATAACCACCGGTTACTAACACTATCTCAGAGGATAATGGAGTTGCAGTATGTTGAGCGCGTCGATGTGACATACTAGCAATTGATTTCCATTCTTTCGTCGCATGGTCATACATTTCACAAGATGTTAGATAATTATTAAAATAATTTTGACCACCTGTTACTAGAATTAAATCCGAATGTAGCAAAATGGCTATATGTCCTGAACGTTCATCGATCATATTGTTTATGGAAGTCCACTCACTAGTTTGCGGATTATAAATCTCACAATCACTTATACTCCATGGATTATCAAATCCACCTGCTACTAGAATTTCACCCGATGATAACGAAGTGGCAGTATGTTGAGAACGAGTACGTCGCATACTATTACCTGTAATCCATCGATTCGATAAAGATATGTATACTACACTAGCTGCTATTTGATCCCATGCACCTGAGCCACCTGTAATCATCACATCACCAGTTGGTAACGATGTGGCTGTATGCTGTGTACGATAAGAATGAAATTTATCGACTGGACTCCAAGTATTCGATGAAGAATTGAAAATATCGCCAAACCATTCACCAAAACCACCAGTCAGAAGAACTTTACCAGATGGTAACAAAGTGCTTGTATGTTGAAAGCGTGCTGATGACATATTGCCACCAGATGACCATGCGTTTAATACAGGATCATAAATTTCACTTTGACGAAGTTCATCTCGACCATTTCCACCGGCGACTAATACTTTTCCAGATGGTAGCAGAGTAGCAGTGTGAGAAAAACGTTCATTCAACATGCTTCTTACTGTTTTCCATGTGTTACTTGAGGGATTATAGATTTCACAACTTGCCATAGAAGATCGATTATTATATCCACCTGTGACTAATATTTCTCCTGACAGCAATAAGGTGGCTGTATGTTGTGAACGTGGCTCAACCATACTTCGAAGCGTAGCCCATTGATTAATTGTGGAGTCATACATTTCACAAGTTGATAAAGAATGCATGCCGTCAAACCCACCCATCACTAAAACTTTTCCGGACGATAGACTAATAGTTGTATGTAGACGACGTTCAGTTGACATATGAGAAACTTGAGTCCATTCGTTGGATGTTGAATTGTACATTTCGCAACTTGATAAAGTGTTTTCTCCATCAGAACCTCCGATTACTAGTACATTTTGAGATGGTAATAAAACAGCAGAATGTTGATAACGAGCTGATGCCATTTCCGTAACATTCGTAATGTTATTGGAAGCAAGATCGTATATACGACAAAGAGAGAGAATTTGATCGTTTTCTTGACCACCAATAATTAGGATCTGTCCATTTAATAGTAAAGTAGCTGTGTGTAAAGTAAGTGGTGGTATACTAGTTGAGACACTCCATGTATCGAAGTGAGCATCGTATAGCATAGAGGTGGATGTCACATCCCAAGAATTGGAGCCACCTAATAACAAAACTGATCCTGATTGTAATAGAGTTGCAGTATGTTGAAACAGTACATCCGGATATTCTGAAGCAGAACTCCATCTATTCGATGATGCATTATATAATACAGCAAATGGATCATTTCCTCCACCTGTAACTAATACTTTTTGAGATGGTAACAAACTAGCCGTATGTGCGGCACGTGGTACTGATATATAGGTTCCGTTAGACCATATATTAGAAATAGGATCATAGATTTCGCAGCTTAGAGTAACACTAGGATCAAGTGAATCAAGACCGCCTGTAACTAAGACATGTCCTGATGGTAAGAGAGTAACAGTATGTGCAGCACGTGAAGTCCACATAGAAGCAACCAACGTCCAGCTATTCAATGAAGGATCATAGATTTCACAGGTAGCTTGAGGTTGATTTTCATCGTAACCACCTATTACTAAAATTTTACCTGAGGGCAGCATGGTAGCTGTGTGATAAGCACGTGAATTGTGCATATCGGCAATCTGAGTCCATGTATCATTGACAGGATCGTACATTTCACAGGTGACAAGATTATCAAAAGCACCACCAATGACAAGAACGTGACCAGATGGTAATAAAGTCGCTGTGTGCTGACCACGTTTAAAATTCATCGAACCAACAGTAGTCCATGTGTTTAAGAGAGGATCATATATATCACAGTCTGATGAAGCCAATTCGGGCTGACCACCACCAGCAACTAAAACTCTTCCAGATGTTAGAACAGTAGCTGTATGCCAATAATGTGGATTTGGCATATCAGGAACAGAAATCCATGTATTTAATGATGGATCGTACAATTCACTCTTAGTCATACCTTGCAGATAATTTCTATAACCTCCAGTTAATAATACCATACCAGATGGTAGTAAAACGCCTCGATGCTCTAAACGAGGTGGATCCAAAGGTGGTAACACCTTCCATGTATCAGACGAGGACAAATATGTTGCAGCAAAAAAGTACGGATCTAACGATAAGATATATTGCATGTGAGTCATAGAAAAACATGATTTATTGTAACTTACATAGATGGAAATCTGGTAATTGGTAACTTGCACCTCCTGTTATTAAAACATCTCCATTTTGTAACTGAGTAGCATCTTGTCGAGTCACATAGAGTGGAAAATTGGAGTTGATCGATGAGTTATATTCAATTATCGCTGTCGGTTTTTCATCTTTGGAAGAGTCTAAAATGACAATACCAGAACATTGTTTGACACTACTATCGATAAGACCACCTCCACAATTAACTGTATCAATTGATGCTATAAAACGCCCTGGATGAACACTGCAATTGTCTAAGTTATTGATCCAACTATCAAAATGAATTAAACATATTGAAGAACAATTGCTAATATCATTGCATGTGCATTGTCTTGAATGTGATGTTTCACACTTCCAAACTATGCCAAAATCGTGAACTACAGTACCTGTATCATAATTTATTGCTGAGCAAAAACATTGATAACTAAAGAAATAAACAAGAATATGAAATCTTCAATAGGTTTCTCTTAGACTTACTTGTGTGAATCATCGCTTTTAACCAAATATAATATAAATGGTAGCCATAATATTTTTCTAGTATTTAATAGCATTATCTAACTTCAATGCAGTCTTTTGGAAGATCTAAAAGAATATATATATATATATATATCATTTCTTTGCTGCACAAAAAAGAACTAGGGTAAAATAGGTGATTTCGTCAAATCGGTCGACTTTTAGCAAGTATACAAGATGTGGATAGGCTTGTATTTGAGCTATGCATGTGATAAGATAAAGAATTCTTTATAAAAAGAAAAAGTCTTTCAACACAGTGGGTTTTTTTCTGCGATGTAAGAACTGTAAAATAGGACAAACTATCATAGTTTTTCTCTTTCTTAATAAACAACGACATTCTGACCTATATTATAACTCCTGTACGCCGTTCGAATAAAATTATATCTACATAGTATTGCAACATACACTATGGATTCTATATAGGTAAAGATGAAGCAACATATTTGTGTGCTGAAGATAATAGGACATTGCTTTCGTTACTCCTATGAGAACAGTAGACAAACATAAATAGAATCAAAGAATAGTTTATTCATTTTTTAAATTATAATTTCTTGTAGAACATTGTTATAGATACGAACATAATGTACAGCAAATATTCTACACTTTTGGCATCCATTTTCTTTCTGTTATCCATACAAGAGACAACTCCAAATCTAGGACCAGGTGAATTTTAGATTGATGCTGCTCATTTTCTCAGATATCCACAGTTCGTTGAATTTGACGCAATATGTATTCATTTCTATAAGAATAAAATCACAAAATAAATCTATTTAGGTTGGTCTGACACTGGTAACATGAATAATGTGCGGTATGAACACACAGCATCCCTGTTAGCAAATGGAAAAGTATTGGTGGCGGGTGGTGACAATGGTCGAGCTACAGCTATAAATGTTTGTGAGTTGTATGATCCGTCAAACGGAACTTGGAAAGTTACTGGTAACATGAATAATGCGCGATATCGACATGCAGCAGCCGTGCTAAAAGATGGGCGAGTATTAGCTATTGGTGGGAATGATAACAGCGCTGAGCTCTATAATCCATTAAACGAAACTTGGACAATTACTGGCAATCTGAAAGATGCACGAAGCTTTGCCGCAGCATCCATATTACCAAATGGAAAAGTTTTAGTCACTGGTGGTGAAGGTTTTCTAAGTAGTGCTGAATTATACGATCCATCGACAAGAACTTGGAGACCTACTGGGAGCATGAATGATGCACGATCAATGCATACAATATCTGTATTACAGAATGGAAAGGTGCTAGTCGCTGGCGGATATAATGGTCCTATGCTAAAAAGTGCTGAATTGTACGATCCATCGACAGGAATTTGGAAAACTACTGGTAGTATGAATACTGGACGGATGTCACATACAGCATCTCTATTACAAAATGGAAAAGTATTGGTTACTGGTGGTGAGCGCTCTAATACTGCTGAATTATATGATCCGTCAACAGAAACTTGGACAATTACTGGTAGTATGACTGATGGTCGAGAATATCATGCAGCATCTGTATTACGAAATGGAAAAGTGTTAGTTACTGGTGGAGATTCCTGTTCTAGTGTACTAAATAGTGTTGAGCTGTATGATCCAGTCTCAGGAACCTGGGCAATTGATGATAGTATGAATGATCAACGAGAATTCCATACATCAACCGTATTAAAAGATGGAAATGTATTAGTTGCTGGTGGATTTATGGGTTTTGATAGTGCTGAAGTATATGTTCCATTAAACAAATGAAAAGATACCATCTTAATTACAAAACAATTATATGACATTACACTTTTGATGACTATTTTTTCTTTGTATATCATTCATTGAATATAATTGTCTTATTTTAATTGAATCCGTGTGTTTTAGAGATTTGCAGAAAATTAAGAGAGAGTCTGCTACAGGACCTATCAAGCTGGCATCCGCTAAAATTTAGAGTTCTGATTTGATCATCTCAAACGAAAAAAAGATTATCAATCAAACGAAAATAACATAAGTAAAATAGTTGTGATAGAGGGCGCTCATATCAATTTTACATGTGTTTCATAAAACTGACAAAAGTCTATGAAAAATATCTGTTCTTGAATTAGATTTTTTTCCCTCTTAGTAAAATGATGTATTAAATATGATTTTGACAATCAATTGATATGAAAGAATTACTGGTTATTTCGTATAACAAATCGAACAGATTCAATCATTTCTCTTTGTCTGATTCATATAAAAATGGATGTGTAATTTTAAATAGAATCTTACTATATTTTATCATTTATCCATCTTGTTTCGCAGATAATTGATTTGAAAAAGAAACCTGCATTGCAATGAATGATCAATTAGCTTCACTTGTAGCTCAACTTAAAGAGCGTCGAGCACTTACATTTCAAGAAAGAATCAAATCATTGGATATTCGTGATGAAATCTGGCGAAAGTGTAATATTTTCTTTTCAATTATCAAATGTAATTTTAAAATGAGATATTTTTCTAGACATTGAACTTAATAAAGGTTCATCATTCGATGCAATTGCTGCTCAACGAACCGGATTAAGTCCTGATATGTGTTGTGAACGAGAACGACTTACTCGAGAGTTTCAACGTTTATTAAATCCATATGAATTTGATCCAGATACTCGAGCTGTATGTTGTAATAATCAATGTATATTTTTCTATTAAATTAAAAATTTTCTTTCTAGTTAAATCATTCATTAATGATTACACAATATTCAAGAGCATCAGCTGATCAAGTTTGTTTATATATTTTCATTTATATTAAGTTATATTTAATATATATATATAGGCTATGCCATCAGCATATGATCTTCGTTCAGGTCCTGCTTTATTACACACAATGAATTATTTAATAACAAATATAATGGATAAATTTGATCAAGAACGTGAACAAAGTGATTGGTATAATTTTCTATGGGATCGTTTACGAGCTATTAGAAAAGTAAATTTATCTTTTTTTATATTGTAAAAAATTTCATTTTTTTAGGAATTAACTCAACAACATTTACGTGATGAAATAGCTATTGAAATTCTTGAACAATGTGCACGTTTTCATATATTTTGCTCAGCATTTTTATCTGAATATTCACGTGATTCATTCGATCCTAATTTAAATGAAAAAATGTTAATTGATTGTCTTAATCAATTACGAGAATGTTATCTAACACATAAACAACAAAATAATATGCAATCATTAAGAAATATAGCCGAATTTTCATCATATATGTTATTAATTAATTTAAAAGATGATAATGAAACTTTATTGTAAGAATTTTGTTTTTATTTCAATTGAATAAGCGCTCTTTATATTTAGACGTATTCGTCGTTTAATACAAGATATAACTCAAGTATCAGAAGTTAAAATTGCATTAAATATTCATCGATCATTATTATTAAATAATACAACAAAATTTTTTTCACTTATTGACAATGAAGCAACATTATTACAATCATGTTTACTTCAACGATATTTTACTATCATACGTTTAAAACGTCTTAATTCACTTAATTCATCGATACGTAATACTGATGAATTTCGTTTATCTGATTTAACAGATATTCTTGGTATGGATAATGATGATGAAACACGAGATTATCTTGAACAACTTGGATATTCAATATCAAATTCTAATCCACCTTGTATTATTATATCATCAACAGATAATCAAATTCAACAACAACCAATTAATAAATTATCTTACAAATTAGTTCGATCAAAATATAAAGGAAATTTAAAAGATGTAAGTTTACAAAAAATAAAGAAATATTGTTATAAAACAAAATTATTTACTTCCTAAAGATTATTACTGGATCTCGTGATACACCAGTTATTATTCCTGATACAAATATTGAAGATAGTTTTGATTTACAAGGATGTTTTGTTGGAAAATTACCATTTGATACTGATGGATTAAGTAAATAGATTTTGTAAAAATGAAAAACTAGTTATTGAAATTATGAATTATAGATCAAATGATGTCACGAAGACCACCACCACCACCAACATTTGAACCACAACAACAGCAACAGCACAGATCTCAACTTCCATTAATTCCTAGACGTCCACCGTCTGAAAGTGCTCTTCGATCAATGGCATCAACAACAACAGCAAATACATTTACAGTATTGAATTATTCTATTACTTTTAAAAGAAAGGTGAACACTATTCATTATCTTTCTAGCTAATGAGATCTCGTCCTATTTCATCAGCAAATCTTTTTGCAAGTGCTACAACAACAATAACAACGCCAGCAGTAACAACACCGGCATCACCATTTCGTTTTGATGGATTCACTTCAAATCCAACACCAGCTTCGCGACCAACGTAACATAGGAACATTTTTTTTATCTATCAATCATTTTCCCTTTTTTTTTAAGAAGTACTCTCAATCCTTTTACTCAACCAGTTTTACAAACAAGAATATTCAGTTCATCAACTCAACAATATCCATCCACATCTAAATCACTATTTTCATCTGAAATTCAACGACCGAGAGATACTCAACGTATATTATCACCTGCCGAACCAATTCTAGCACCTGCCCAGATTCCGAGACCATCACTTAAAGTAACGGAACCAACGATACAACTACCACCACCACCACCACCACCACCTCCACCACCTGTTGCACGTCGATTATCAACAAATTCAATAGATGTATTTGCTGATGAATTATACGAACAAATGGTTGATCCATTCATTCGAGAAACTACTTATACTATTTTTGAGTAAGAAAAACAAGGAATTTAATATTTAAAAAAATCTATTCTTTTTTAGTGAATTAATTTCTCAATGGAATAATCTAACAAGTCAAACAGTTACAATTTTCAATGAATTTGTTTTGGATGAAATCAATTCTGTAGCAAATGAATATTATAATGATTTTGAATTTCAACAAAAAATGTTACGTGATACTTTAAATGAAGAAAATGAACGAAAACGAAAAAAATATTTAACAAAAAAATATTTTTCCATTTGGTTTGAAAATTCATTTCAAGCACAAGAAGAACGTTTCATACTTCAAGAATTACAATTAAAATATCATTTTTTAAATAATGAACAATTACTTGAATTTTTAACTGGTATACAATTAATCACTGAACATGATTTAACTCTTGAACAAACAACCAATATATTAAAATCACGACGATATTTAAAAAAAAGTCATTTAAAAAGAATTTTACTTTTATCAAATCTATTTTTTGAAGAATTTTTACAAGAAGAATTACATTCGATTGTTATTGAATCTAATCAAGAAGTTAATTTACGTGAAAAATTATTAGAAAATTCTCTTAAAAAACAATCCAGACAAAAACGTGAACATTATCTTCAATTAAAATATTATTCACTTTGGATACTTCATTATCGTCAACGAAAACAAAACCATAAACGACAATTATTATTAAATACAAATAATAAACGTCTAAATCAATTTCTTCAATTACGTAGTAATAAAAAATTAAAAGAAAATAATCAACAATATAATATTATTAAAAATTCATTTGATCAATTAACAACTGATCTTAATCAAATTCAATTATTTATAGATAAACTTAATTCTTAAATATATTTTTGCTTTATCTCTATGTAATGTAAAAGTTGTTTTCTGTTTTTTTTTGTGTATGAAGAAGAAAAAAACAAATTGAATTTTTTTCTCTATGAAGTAAAATAAGAACTAACAATGTGCCATTATGTTATTGTTTGTAGAGATTATGTTTTTGGCAATTTTATTTCAAATCTTTCTTTATTTCGGTATTATTCTATTGGTGACATATTGGCTATATCCTTCACATGTTGATATTGAGGAATATTTTCAAAATAAAGTTGTATGGATTACGGGTAAGTCAACATGAGATTTTTTTTCTAAAACAAAGAAAAAACTTTAACACAGACGTCGAGATCTTGGAAGTGAATGGAAAGATCAGTAAAATCCATAGAATTCTTCCAGTATTGGTAGCAACAGCAACTGCTATTTTCAGTGATGGATAATTTCTATTCTTATAGGAGCATCGTCAGATACTGGTCGTGAACTTGTTAAACAATTAGCACGACATTCACCAACGACACGTCTTATTTTATCAGGAACACAAGATCAGAAATTAGATAAATTAGCTAAAGAACTTCAACTTGATTCTGATCATTGTCTAGTATTACCACTCGATCTTGAACGACAACATGATTTTTTTAAATCAAAAATTGATCTTGTTCTCGAACGATTTGGTCAAATCGATGTTTTAATTAATAATGCTGGTATATCACATCGAGATTCTATTCAAGATACAGGCTATAATGTTGATGCACGATTAATGAATGTTAATTATCTTGGTACAATTACATTAAGTAAAACAGTTCTAGAAGTAAATAAATATTTCTTTGATCATCTTTCATACTAAATATAAACTTTAGCATTTTATTGAACGTCAACAAGGACATTTTGTTGTTGTATCATCAATTGCAAGTTATGTTGGTTCAGCATTATATTCATCATATGCAGCGTCGAAACATGCATTACGTGGATTTTTTGATTGTCTTCGATTGGAACATGCTCGAGATCATATTGATGTTACTATTGTTTGTCCTGATTTTATTCGAACAGCAATATTACCAAATGCTCTTGAAGATTTAGTATTAAAATATGGAAAAATGTATTCAAAACCTGATCCATCGAAATATGCTTGTGATATACTTCGTGGTATTGCAAATCGTAAACATGAAATTTATGTTAGTCATCTCACATCAATTCTTATTTATCTTCGTCGATTTTTTCCTCAATTACTTTATTATATACTCTCACATACTAAATCAATTATGAAATAGAAAAATGAAGATTATTACTTAAATATGGAACTATTCTTTTTTTGTCTTTCTTGTAGATAGAATAATGACAGAAACTCTACCGATCGATTCATTAATGATTGATCGATGGACAAATCAATGGTTGAAACAACTTGGTTTTAATAATGAACAATTAATTAAACGAAATAATAAAGTTGAACAATTTTCACGAGTTAGTCTATTCATTAAAAAGAAATTTTCAATTTCCTTTTTTCTTCAAGTTTGTATTAGATCGTATACAAACAAAAAAATTAACAGATATAACTAAACGTGAACAATTATTAGTTGAAACATTACGTGAATATGAACATCGATTAAGTCGAACAGGTTTTGAAAATGATATTAATGTAAGATGAAAATTTTTGAGAAAAAACAAGTTTCATTATCTTATTTTTTTTTTTGAAGGAAGAATTTGAAAATATGAAATTAAAACAAAAAGAAATTCTAATTGAAAGAAAACATCAAGAATTAGATATTAAAGAAGAAAAATGTATTAAAGAATTAGATCAATTATCTCAAAATGAACGTTCTTTATGTCAAATTCTTACAGCTACACCCATGGAAATTACTCCAGGTAAATAAAAATAACTATTTTAAAAAAATATATCAATATTCTATTTAGATGAAACTTTAGTGAAACGAATTGAAAATTTACGAGATTATTTAACTACACTAGAGACTATAAAAGTTTGTATTATAAGAGAAAATATTATAAGTTATCACTTTATGTTTTTATATTAGATCGAACGACTTACAACGATTAAGTCATATGGAACTCGTTTAGATACTTTATGTACTCAACTAGATTTTAAACTAGATAAATTTTCAATTGCATGTCAATTAATGGATGAAAAATATGAATCTTGTTTAACAACAGATTCTCTTAATCAAATTGAATCTCTTCTTAATGAAGTATATTTCTAACACATATATATAAAATCTATTGAATGATTTATTCTTTTTTTTTGTATTAAGCTTGAATGTAAATCTAAAGAACAAGAAAAATATGTTTATAGACTTGTAGAAACATTAGAAAAATTATATACAAAACTTGCAAGAGACGATGCGACACCACCAAAACGTTCAGCTGCTTATATCTTACGACATAATAATGCGGAAACAGTGAAACAGGTATAGTTTGATGAGGAGTTTAATTGAAAATAAGTTTGTTTTACATCATTTTAGTTAGAAAATGAAATTAGTGAATTACAAGCTAAACGAATGGCTACTAGTCAAGTATATTGTGAAAGTATGCGTAAAAAGATTGAAGAATTCTACGAACAATATCAAATAGGTTTATCTGAACGTCATTCAATTGATTTTGGTAAGAATAAAATTGGTTTTTTTTCTCTATGGATTAAATATAGAATATTTTGAAATTTTGTAGAAACTATTACACCTGAAACTCTTGATGAATGTGATCGAGAATATGATCGTTTAGATGATATGTGTCGTGCACGAAAACCTATTATTGATGTTTTTGAACAATGGAAATTACTTGTACAACAACATACTGAATTTCTAGTATATTTAAATATATTGATTTTTTTTTTTTGATAATTGATTTTTGTTTTATAGAAAAAATCTAGTTCCGCAGCACGTTTTCATGAACGTGGTTATTCGGCAGTAAAAGAACAAGCAGAACGTAAACGATTTGCTATTGCTTTACCAAAAGCTGAACGAACTTGTTTGAATACACTTGAACAATGGGAAAAAGAACATATGAATGAACAATTTTTAATTAATGATATTCCAATTCGTCAAATTCTTGAACAACAACATAATGCTACATCAAATACGACAACAACAACAGTATCAAAAACGGTATCATCAGTAAATTCAACTGCTGTTCCTCAACGTACTTTATCGAAAAATAATATACGTAAAAAATCACTTCGAAATATTGTTAAACAAACAATTCAAGAACAAGTTACTGAAAATGATCATGATGAAGATGATACACTTGAATTTACTCAATTAGAAAATATTAAAAATATTAATGGAGTAGCACGAGTAAAATAATTAAAGATTTATTTTTTTATTTTAATTTATTTTAATTTAATAGATTGTAACATCAACACCTAAAATTGGAAAGAATCATAGTAGTAATCATACTGTTGTTGATATGGGTCGAAATAAAACTAATGATCTTATTCATAAGCGTCGTCTATCTAAACGAGTAGTATGATATATTCATATAAATGTTTGAAATAATACAAAAACAAATTTCTTTATTTTAGATTCCAACTCGTCGATGAATCTCTATTAAATATTTTGATTTCGTATTCTTTATTAATATAACTTCCACTAGTTTTGATTTCATGTATACATATATATATATATTTCTTTGATTCAATTTGTCAGATTTTGTTGATATTATATATAAATAAATAAAAAGTCAGATATTTGTTCACATAATTCATCGATATAAATTTTAAGTAATACATATTATTAATTGTTTCTAGTTTTATTTATTTGTATTTCTATCTACATATGT
>CAJNOI010000324.1:0-79483 GCA_905250115.1 Adineta steineri | reverse complement strand
GTTCGGTCCCTTTCGAGTTGGAAAAGCGAACGCGTAGAAAAAAAGAAAGAAAAAAGGAAAATGAGAGAACGGAAATAGAGAGGAAGAAAGAAATGTCTGCTACTACTTCTCTAGTGATTTCAGATGATCCACATATAGAGAACATACAATGACAGTCGACAACAACATCAGCAATACAATAGATGCATTTTTCTTATTCTCAAATACCATAACACCTCATCTATATACATATTATTTTGTATAACAAAAATGCTTATTAAAGAATATCGTATTCCAGTTCCAATGACCGTCGATGAATATCGAATTGCTCAGTTGTATATGATTGTGGTAGGTGTTAATTAATCAAAGTTAAACCTAAACAACTTTTAGATAATCACAGATTTGCTTCGTTTTCTTTTCTCCTTTTATTCAAATTCTCTTATTTTAGACATATTCAATAAAAAACAACAGGTAAAATAAATATTAATAAAAAAAAAACTAAACCAAACTAATAATAATAATTGGAGCTCATTGCTGCATGGATCTTTCTGCTAATAAAATATCTTTAGAATTAATATTTTTCTTTTTGTTGTAAGTACAATATAAGATATATTAGTGAGCTCTTGATTAGATTTTTTTTCTTTAGTTTGAAGAAAACCAAAAAAAAACATTTTGTACTTTATTTAGAAAAAAAGTCGAGAAGAAACAAATGCACCTGGTAGTGGTGTTGAAATCATTAAAAATGAACCGTATACAAATGGACCAGGTGGTAATGGACAATATACATTTAAAATTTATCATATTGAACGTCATTTACCAGCTTGGTTTAAAGCAATATTACCCGCGAGTGCAATGAAAATCGAAGAAGAAGCCTGGAATGCATATCCATATACAAAAACACGTTATCGTTGTCCATTTATAGAACGTTTTATACTTGAAGTTGAAACATGTTATCAAGCAGATTTTGGTACACAAGAAAATATCTTTAATTTAAAACCACAAGAAATCGATCAACGTGTTGTTGGTTCGTATTTAATAAATTAGAGAGCAAAAAAAAGAATAGACTGAATTTGACATTTAATTATTTATTTAGAATTTCTTGATATTGTTCAAAGTCAACCATTATCGGACATACCTGCAGAAAATCCAGCAATATTTCATTCGGAAAAAACAGGTTTGTTATGATTATATTAAATACTTCACGATAGATTGAGTTAAATATAAGGATTGGACTATTTGAACTGTCTGTGGGAGATTACTTGAGACTCAAAGAACAATTGTTTTATTCTATTAGTTGTAATGATATATCTACATAATTTCATTTTTGTACATTTAGGACGAGGTCCATTATCACCTGATTGGTTTGAACAAATGAAAAAAGCTGCTCGTAAAGATTCAATCATGTGTGCTTATAAATTATGTCGAGTTGAATTTCGTTATTGGGGTATGCAAAGTAAATGTGAACGTTTTATTCATGAAATAGGTAATGAAAAAAATTATAAATGATGTAATTCATTGTTTCTTGTAAATTAAAAAGCTTTACGTAAAACAATCTTACGAGCTCATCGTCAAGCATGGTGTTGGCAAGATGAATATCAAGGTTTAACACTAGCTGATATTCGACGTTTAGAAGATGAAACTCAACGTGAATTAAATAGACGTATGGCACAATTTCAAAATCAAGAGAATCGTTTGTCAACAGCGAATTCGAATTCGGAAAATGAAAATGAAAATAATGAAATAACAACATCTTTAACAACTAATGAACTCAATCCTCCATTATCCGTTAAACGAAGTCGACAAACTTCTATTGATAATTTAAATGCTAATCGTCCAAGAATTAATTCATTTCCTGTTCCGCCATTACCACGAGATGAAACTCCTGATGATGAATATTTTGATGCTGAATGTAAATTAAAAATTTTCTTTAATTAAAAAAATCTAATATCTATTTTTATTGGTTTAGCTCATATTGAAGGTGTATCAGCATCTCGTTCATTAAGAAATCTTAAACATTCAATAGAAGAAGAAGGAAAATTACCAAGTATTGATGATGATGAACGAACATATGTTAGTTTATCAGGCGATGATAGTAATAATAAATGTCAAATTCAATATCTTATTCTTATTTTCTATGGTGGTATGTAAAAATATAATTTATTGAATTCCCTTTCATATCTTTATTTATTTTATTAACAAAATAGGTAATATTTTTTCTACAGAAGATTCATTTGATAGCGCAAAAAAAACGGATTTTCTAAGTTTTCGTTCAACAATTGATACTGTTATACGAAATCATTATCCACGTATTGAAGGAAAATTAGCCATACGTTTTGTTGAATGTCGTTCAATATGTATTGAAGCTATTAATTTACTTAGTAGTTTATCACCTTATGGAACTGCAGATACATCACGTGATATAACACATAGTGAAACATTACCAATAAATGCCATACCATTATTTGCTACATCACATCCGAATTATCAAACTGTATTAACTAATTCTGTTGCATCAGCAAATAAAGTTTATCAAGAATTTATATCGTCAAAAGAAGGAAAATATTTTTCTGGACAAGTAATGATGAGAAGAGAAATAATTCTTTTTTATATGATTTTCTTTTCGTCTAAAGGTTATTATCATTGGGGATGCTAATGGAGCGATATTAGCTTATGATGCTTTATGTTTAAATCAAGGTTTAGAGGATACGACGTCATTATATGGTGATGGTAATTCTTTTTCTACTTAACACTTATTATTATTATTTGAAATATCATATAGCAGCAGTAAAAAAATCGAGAAATTGTATCAAAATACTCTATTTAATCAAAAAAGAAAAGTCTGTTAGCATTTAATTAAGAATATATTATAAAATCTGACATAAGAAAAGACGCCTTGAAGTATAAAATGTCAAATTTGAGTTTTCAAAATTTAGTACTAATCAAACATTTACAAAGAAACTATTTTTTGCTAATTATAAATATGCGTCTAAAGACTAACATATAATAATGTTTCATATTATCTCGTTCGAATTATGACGGCATCTACGACATGCAACGATTGATAATGACAAGTTTTGCATTTTTATATATATCAGTTTACATAAATGATAAAATCTTGACATTTCTCTTTCCGAATAATCATAGTTTAATTCTAACAGCCAATCTATTTATAAGTATTTTTTTTCTCCAGACAAAATACAATAATGAATAGAACTATTTCGTCTTAAAATAATCTCGATAAATGTTACTCTATAATTAAATAATGAGAGATATAATATAAAATTGTTCAACTGATATAATGGATATTAAAAATTTATGTATACAACTTTGCCGACTATTGATTGTTCTTCGATTCTATCTTGTATTATTTTCTTGCATCAATCAAAGAATTCCCCTAAGAATATAATTTTAGTAATAGAAAGAATTATATAGAATGAAAGCAAATTTTGATCGAACTAGATTTTACATAAAATTATATAACATAATTATAGAAATGTTATTTTTTTTAAAGAGGGTTCTACACCTCGTACTCCTGCATTATCTAAACGAACTATGACAAATACTCAACATGACAATAGTGATACAACATCAATACAATCAACAAATCGACAAACTCCTAAACGTACAATGACAATTGATAATCCTGAAACGAGTGATAGCGTGTAAAATATATTTTTTTCATTTGCTCTTTAATTAAATATTTATTATCTCATGTTATTCAGATCACGTACGGGTGATAATACTCGTTTAAGACAAGAAAATTATGGTTTGATGTTAGCATTTGATGTTAATGAATTTTTCTCATTTGGCTCTCCACTTTCACTTGTCCTTGCCTACCGAAAACTACTTACTGATAATGGTAATTGATTTTCTCATCTAAAATAATGAAAATTTATTTTTATTTCAAATAGTTGTTCATCCATGTTGTGGACAATTGTACAATTTATTTCATGCATGTGATCCAAATGCATCTCGTATTGAACCATTAATACAATCTGAATTTAGCCAGATACATCCTTGTTGCATTCCTCGTTATTCACAATTTCCATTAGGTGATGGAGAATCGACATTACTCGGTAAGATAAAAAATAAAAATTTAATCTTTCAAAAAAACAACAAGATTCATTTTTATATAGTCGAATATGTTCATCAATATTCAAAATTATTTTTAAAAAATGAACCAAAAAATTCATCGTTGATTAATTCAGCTCGACCAGCAAATGGAAATAATTCAATTAATACTGATACGATTTTTTCTAATAGTAATCTATAGTAATCGATTTGAAATTATAATTAACAAAATTTTCTTTTTTCAGTTCGACAAATTTGGTGGGGATCAAGACGTATTGATTATATTCTTTATTGTCCAGAATTTTTAATGAGTCAACCAACACATGTTTTGCCAATTGTCTTCCATTCAAGTTATTGGGAATCTCGAGATGTTATGGCATTTATTTTACGAAAAGTATATTTTAAATTTCTTAATTCAATTTTATTTCTTTTCTTCTTCTTAGATTACACGTAATCAAGAAGATTATCGTTTTTATAGTACACAAACAAGTACGGCTCACCCATCATTTGCTCCTGAACAAGCAACTGAACGTTGGTTACATCGTACAACTGCTGTTAAAATTCGAGTAATTTATTAGTTTTTAATTGAGAATGTTTCATTATTAGTTTTTTGTTCGTTTTAGAATTTAGCTCCAAATCATCGAGGTAATGATACTATGGTTGTTGATGCAAAACCACAAATAGTTCATGCAAAATTTCATTATGGACCTATTGATATGGTCTCTTTAGCAAATGAAAAAATTAATATATATGTTATGAGATCCGCTCCCTATGGTGAATGGACATTACTTGATACAGTTGAAACAGATACACATGGTCGTGTACGATATACAATTCCAGTAGATAAAAAATTACCATTAGGATTACATCCTGTCAAACTTGTTGTTCGGTAAAAAAATTTTTATTCACATAAACATGTCTTATGAAGATGAACTTAAGCGTTTCTTGACAGCGAGATTACTTTGAGAAAATATATTAATTACAAAGGGATTGAATGCGAACATTGTACAGATGGGAATGTTACGCTATACAAGTGATGACATATTCATTGCCTGCACTAGTATATATAATTATACTTGCATGATAAAAGTTCTACACAAGTTTCGTGACGTTCATTCAAAGCCGGATGTAAATATACATATCCTATTCCCAAGAGGTTAAATAAATATATGAGAAATAGTTATTAGATTTTATATCTTTTTAGAACGACGTAAATAAGCAGTTATTCATTGCATATTTGAAGAACTATACTAATATTCCTTTGTTTGCTATTTACTGGACATATATTGTGGTATTTTACAAGACAGTTCCATTAAATTTTGCTTAATTATTAAGTCAGGAAAATATGTATCTATTCTCTTTTGTTTACATGATGGCATATACAAGAATAAATCGATTAATGAAATTTTCCATCCGTACTAAAGGTTATATTGACCTTTATTATTAGACAAAAAAAACGTTTTTTACTGATCTCTTAGTGCATTCTGTTGTTTATAAAATTAATTTAAATTTTGCCTTATTATCATGCATTGACAGATTGCATAGAATAGCTTTTTATATTAAAAATATGATGGTCCCTGGATTATAAAGTTTAATCAACATCAGCTTGTTATTAATGGAATTTTGATCACTTTATAAGCTGGTACTGTTAGTAATGTTAATAAAGCTTCTAATCTAAAAAACATGACATTTCTCTTCCCACACACACACACACACAAGCTGTTCCTTTGAGAACTCAAGATGAATCTATAGACTATCTATCAAAACAAATAATAAATATCACATGAGATTAATAATACATCTGTGAATTACTTATATTTGTTTATTTATCCTTTTTTTTGTTTTGTTTAGTGGTGATCACACAACAGTTGATCTGTTTTTAACAGTATTACCACCGAAAAGTGAAGCAGTTATATTTAGTATTGATGGTTCATTTACATCGAGCTTCTCTGTTAGTCATCATGATCCAAAAGTACGACCAGGTGCGGTTGATGTTGTTAGGTAAATAAAATAGAATTATTATTAAATCAAAAGAAAAATCATCTGATATCTATTAAATAGATATTGGCAAGAACTTGGATATATAATTATATATGTAACTGCACGTCCTGATATACAACAACGTCGAGTAGTTCATTGGCTTGCTCAACATAATTTTCCACATGGTTTGAAAGAAATAATTAAATTCGTGTTGTTTTTTATCTGAGTTTTAATTAATTTAGGTATGACATTATTTAATGATGGTATATCTCGTGAACCAATTAAACATAAATCTGAAATGGTACGAAATGTTGTTGAAAATGCTGATTTAGTGATTGCAGCTGCATATGGTTCATCGAAAGATGTTGCAGGTTATCAATTAATTCATGTACCTGCTGAGCGAATATTTGTTGTTGGAAAATTTAAAACTCGTTTTCAAGGACAAGCACGTTTTATTACAGATGGCTATGCAATACATCTAGGTAATTTTCCTAGAGCAGTTTCATATAGTGTTATTTTTTTTCGTTATATCTTTGTAACATTGAGTAAACTAAAGACAGATTTATTCTATCATCATAACAATCAGTAATCAATGTCTGTTGCAGACATAACTGCATTTATTACATTGATTATATGATAAATATGTTTGTTAGTAGCAGTAAAAGTTAAATTAATCTTCATTAAATTCAATAAATGACAATAATATCGAAATAATCGTTGAGTAATGATATGATCTATTTTGTAAGATCATTTCTTATCCAGACATATTTTTGCAAAGAAGTTCATATTTATTCACGCCCATTTACTATACATCAAATCGAGACGAGTATTAATTCTGCTTCGAATCTATTACCTTTTAATTTTTTATAAGATCACTTAAACAATTAGAAAAATAAATTTTGTCTAAAATTGAGAAATTATCTGTATACTTCTAGCTGAACTATCCAAACCTGGTGTTGTACGTCCGTCAAAATCAAATTCTCGACATTTAATACGTCGAGCTTGTTTTAATCTACCAAAATTATCATCAATAACAACTGCTCAATCATCAACATCTGTTAATCCTTCAAATCAGCCTAGTTCACCAACATCTCAATCAACTATATCCACATCCATGGATGCATCTCATTCAGTACCTCTAACAAATCGTAAAACAATTTTACATGACCAATTAGGTTTTAATAGTTCTCAATCAAAAGAAGCACCATCAAGAGGAATATCACCTCGTATTAATCGTAATGCAGTCACAAGCAATATTTATAATCCATCATCAATTGAAAAACTTTAATTCCTAATTTCAAAATAAAAATAAACACTCGACATTTTGTAGATTCGTTTTCTTCTTTTTTTTTGTTTCTTTATCTTTTATTTATCTAGTCTATTGATTTCTACTTAAGAGTGTCGATGAAATTTCAATTTTGTTTTCTTCTTCTTCTTCTTTTTTTTTCTTTTGTGATAAATAAGAGCTGTATTAATCTACATTTTTCTCTTCAAGTGTATGTGTTTGTTTGTATGCAATGAAACATATATATATATATATATATTCTTATTCGGGGCGATAGTGTATATATATATACATATAGCTACATTTTATTGGTTTATTTGCATTCATTTACAAGTATAAATGGAAAAAAAGATAGTTCATGTACCCTCATCAACTGATCTCGAAGGTAGTGTACAACTCATTTGATTTTCAGGAATCATTTTTATATAATTATGAATGAAAGATGATCAGTTTTTCATATTTGCTGTTATTTATCGATGATTAGTTCGATTGAAACGAAGGCATTGTATTTCATTGATTTGAGGTTGATTGAAACTATTTTATTGGTTCATTTCACATTCAATAGAATGGAATCAAAACTAAAAAATACTTCAAAATTTTACGTTTCTTAGAGACATAACCTTCATTAGAGCATAACATATTTTCAAATAAAAATAATACTATACTAAACATGTTTAGAATTATTTCGGGAAGCACATTTGGCTAAACATAGAGCTTATTGTCCTTATTCAAAATTCCGGTATGATTCAAAATTATATTTATAAGCGTTCTTTTTTTATCTAACAAAATTCTGCTTTTGTTATAATAGAGTAGGAGCAGCTTTATTAACATCAACTGGAAAAATTTATTCAGGATGTAATGTTGAAAATGCTGCGTATCCATTAACGACTTGTGCTGAACGAACAGCTGTTGTTAAAGCAGTTTCTGAAGGTGAAATGTCTTTCACAACAATTGCAATTACATCGTAAGTTGATATTCATCAATATATAATGATCTTATTTCTTTTTTCTAGTGATGTTGAAATAGGTTATAGTGGTCCATGCGGTGCATGTCGACAAATATTAGCAGAATTCGATCTTGATTTGGACGTTTATCTTATAAATCCAAAAAATGAAATGAAAATGTATAAACTTCGAGAATTATTACCAATTGCTTTTACACCACGTGATCTTCAAAAACCTCGTGCCGCTCATGATATTATTGACTAATTGTTTTGTTTTATCTTTGTTTTAATAAACTTTATAAGTGATTGATTAGAAACTTTTATTTTATTTCTACTTTTTCAGAAATGTCTGATTCTGAAATAGAATCAAAATCACAAAAAGAAGAAGAAGAAGAAGAAGAACAAGGAGGAGAAGAAGAGTTACCTCGTGAGTCGTCTGCAACATCATCTGAACAAGAACATAGTGAGAATTCTATATACGTTAGCTTTTTTTGTAATTTATCTTTTCTCTAGCTTCTGATATTGTTGAATCTATAGATGATCAATCAAAACCTGATATAACTGTAGTCTGTACTATATGTGAACGTTATGTAAACATTTGCGATTTAACAACACACATGGTGTATCATAATGCGTTACGATTATTTAAACTTAAAGTAGAAAATTATATTTTTTAAACACTATTAAATATTTTCTATAATTAAAAACAAAGGAGGCTCCAGCTACAATAGAAATATTACTTAAACAACGTGAAGTAATCATTCAACGTATGCAACGTTTAAAAATATCTGAGGAATCTTATTTAAAATATGTTAAAACAATTAATGATACATTTCAAATTTTAAAACGAACTATTGATCCTTATGATTATCTAGATGATTCACATATATATGATAATAATGAAGCATCGAATGTTCAAGGTAATTTTTATTTCTTATTTAAAGAAAATCCTATGATTTATTTTAGGGTTGAGTTTTATACCACATAATCGACTATTTCTTAGTATTGGTATGTGTACAAGTCAAAATAAACAATATAAAGTCGATATGGAAGATACAATGAAATTTATTGATTGTTTCGGTATAAGATAATTTCACTATTAGATTTGATATTAGTTATTCAATAACTTGGTTTACACTCGTGTGTTGTATGCATCACTTGCTGTCTTCTTCTAATGCTTTACATTTATTTATATAAAACAAATATTGTTCACATAAGTATTAGGTAATTGATAATTTTATTGAAATGTGAATATTTCGTTAAAAATAAGGTATAAGACGTTAGTTATTTTTCATTCAACGTTCATATAGATAAACTATCAAATTCTATTTTGTTGTTTTTTGACATAGAATGCGATTCATAGGTGTGTTTCCACCCACGAAGTCATTAACAAGATTAAATTTCATATTTTTCTTCACTAAAATAGTAACATCTCACAGCGGTTATGAATGTTTGATAGTGTGCACTAACAATAGTTATTTATCATCTAATTTTAGGTGGTAATGAAAAGTTTGCTTATTTTGGATTATTTGATGGTTATAATGGAAAAGCTGCTAGTTCATTATGTCGAGACTATCTACATGAAGCAATTCTCTTAGAAATGTCTAAATTATTAAAAGATATGAATAGTTCTGAAGTAGAAGATGCGTTAATAAATCGTCTTTATACACGTATGATTGATCCGTTACGTAATAATAGTGATATAAAAGATATTGGTGATGTGTATCCTTTGGCTTATTTAAAAATGGATCATTTTCTATCACGTGGTATGCATGAAACATCTAGTGTTCGTTGGAGTGGTACATCAGCATTAACAGCTGTAGTTGTACTAAATGATACAATCGATGAATCACTCGTTGATATAGAAGAATATAATGAAGGAAAAACTTCGATTAGTCTTGGTCAGATTCATATAGCTAATTGTGGTATAATATTTTTTATTGTATTTTTAAAGAAAAAACAATATATTGAATTTATTTAGGAAATGTTGAAGCATTAGCTATTCAACCTGATAAAGCATTTTTAATGACACAAAAACATACATTAAATAATAAATATGAACGTCAAAGAATATTAGATGCAGGTAGAGTTTTTATTTTGAAAATAAAAAAGGAGAATTTATCGATTTCAATGATCTATATCTAGGTATTAAAATAAGTCAGAATGAATTAATCGATGGTGTATTTGAAACAACACGTGGATTAGGTAATCATGGTGATAAAGATCTCAAAAAATGTGTTATTAACGCACCTTATTGTTTAACATATGACATTGATTCATCAATTGAATGTATTATATTAGCTACTGAAGGTCTTTGGCAAGCACTTGATTATGATGTTGTTGTTGATATTGTTACACAAGTAATTAATATACTTTTTTTTAATTTCAATCATCTTTTTTGTCATATAATAGTGTTTACCATCACATGAAATACCAGAATCAAAGCGTAATCATACAGCAGTTCAATCTGTACTTGAAAAATACGATCCATCAATAATCATACCTTATCTACCTAATGAAGATGAAGTTATTGCTTGTATGGATGAAATATTAGATTTATTCGAAGAAGAAAATGATAATGATGAGATAAATAAAATATATTTTTCATCGATACGTAATCATGGTGTACAATGTTCGGAAACTGAAATTCAACGAGATGTATTTGATTCTCTACCTGATAAATATCGTCTTCGTTTAGAATTATCTCAAATCATAACTGAACGACTTGTTTCAGCTGCACTTCTAGCACAATCAAAATCAAACATAAGTGTTCTTTGTCTTTTATTACCCGGTGCCGCTGTTTAATATTATTTTTTTGAAATAAAATAAAAAGATAATTCACAATAAAAAAAAAGAAATATATAAGGCACAAAACTATAAGTCAAAGGCGAAAGAAAAATATGAATTGTTCACTTTTATTATGTTAACCAATTTAAAGTAGGCACATTATGTTGTAAGGCAAAAAATGTTTCATATTTAATATTATAATCCGGTGTTCGTTTTTCTGGTTTTTTATAACGTACTGTTGTTTTTTCAGCTAAATAATTGATAAGTTCACATTGCTCTTCGAATATGTATAATTTTCTTCGAAATTTTCGACGTAAATAATCCGAACTTTTTGTATTATAAGCTTTAAGATGATAAGCCATGTAGATTAATGCTGATGTTTTAACAGATAAAAATGGAAATTTTGGTTTAAAACATCCAGTTGCTGTTAAACTTTTAATAATTGCTTGAGCAATTGTTTGTTCTAAATAACCAAGACATGGTAAATTAATAAGATCAATTGATGTTTTAGGTGGCGGAAGTTTATTTGGTATAGGAATATTCCAATATTTTTCTGGTTGTCTATAGAAGAGAGAAAAACGTAATTGATTATGAAAGAGAAAAAAGAAATTCTAATAAACCTCATAAATTTTTCTCGTGCTTCTTCATCTAACATAAAATATACTTTATCACGATATTCAACAGTATATTGTTGTTGACCAAGAACAAGACATTCGTATCTAAATTAAGGAAGAAATAGAATAGAATTTTTCCATCATTTAGATGTTTACCTTTTACCACCAGTGAAATAAGTTACTGGACAATAACTAGCAAATTCAACTGGTTTGGGAAATAAAGCTTTTGCTTCTGCTTCAGTTCGTCGATGAGGGCGACGATTTAATGGTGGTGGTAATTTATGAGGTTCAAGTGGAGCAAAACGTTCAGGATCATCCAAAAATTGTTGAAGTTCTTTTGGTCCAGCCATACGATAATATCGTCCTATTTTGAAATTATTTATTTTTACATCATACCATAAAATTTTACTTATAGATAAATTGAATTACCTCTATATTCAGCAACATAATCTGTTTTTGTAGTAGCTGACATATCAATAAGTTCATCATGTAATGTTAATGAAACAGGACAGAAATGTTCATATTCTCCTAATCGATCTAATAATTCTTTTGGTAAAATACATAGATCAGCTATACTAGCTGCTTTATTTGATGATTTTCTTTCAATATAATTTTGAATTTGTTTTGTTACATTCGCTGTTTCTTTTGCTATTTGATCCCAAATAATCCATTTATTATTTTTTCCATTAATAATCATCCAATTTTTATGTTCTTCTGTATACCACTGACGTACAGGAGAAATTTCATGTTGATAAATAGCATATTTGTATGCTATAGCTTCAGGACTATCAGGTAATGGAAATTGACGACTAAGAAAAAATATAGAAATTAAATTTTATATATGTATAATCAAAGAAGGAAAATATCGAATTACCTTGGTTCACTACGATCTTTCATAGCTCGCTTTGTACATTCAGTTACATCACATTCTAATTCAAATAATTTATATGGAATAATACCTTTTTCCGTAAGTAATTCTACATGTTTTTTTGTTAAAGGAAATCCATCAAGAATAAAACTAAAATAAATGAAATAATATTGAACGATTGTTTTTTTTGGTTTAAACAGATTTTATACCCTCGTGTTTGACATTTCGCATTCATAAGTGTAATTTCCAAACAACGAATAGCTGTTTCAGGTGATATATCACTACCTTTTAAAAGTAATGCTTGAAGATCTTTACCAAGAACTGTATGACGTTGTTTCTCTAATATATATCGAATTGCATCACCCTATGCTTATAAATTTAATATACATGTTAATACTTAATGTAAACTCACTATTGATATGCGCATACAGCCTAATTCTTCAATAAGACGTTTAACAACTATTAAAAACGAAATAAATGAAATGATCCATTTTTTTAATAGAAGAAAGAAACAAACCAGTTGTTTTGCCAGATTTTGGTGGACCAAGTAATGCTATTTTAGCTGGAACAAGAGATTTTGGTGGTGGTTGTTGTGTATATAAAATAGGATTTTTGATAAATTCATTTCGTGCTTCTTCATCAGCTAAATAATAAACATGTTTTCGATAAACAGCAGTACGTGGTGGTTTATCAGGTCCAAATGCTGGTGGAAAACAATCACCATTATGTAACTAAATTTATTCATATAGATTCAAATCAAATAAATGAAAAAAAATGACATACAGATACAGGACAAAATTTTCCAAATTTTGAATAATGTAAATAACCATTATCGATTAATTTTTCTGCTAATTGTGGTTTTATAGGATAAACACGTTCGAATAGATTTTGACGTAATGTTATATATCGTTCGAGTTTTTTAATTATACGATTTTTAACATAACGAGGTTTATCTGCAGCATTGATAGTTGCATATGGAACAAATTCTTCTTGAAAGTTTTTCTAATTAGAATAAATAAAGAATATTTGAGAATTTTTAATTGAATTCCATTTAACATACTTTAACTCCTTCAATTTTCTCTTTAACATCAGTTATTTGTTGTTCAATCATTTCAGTAATACGACCTTTTGCGGTAATTATATCTTCTTCTTCTTCTGCTTCAACATCATCTTCTTCACCCTAAATAATTCAATTATAATCGATGATGAATATAATTAGAGACTAGATGATTGGTATTAATTTCATTAGTTAATAATATACTAGTTACTAAATTCATGCTTTACAATATACCTGAAATTCTTCGGTTAATGTCTGTTCAATTTCATCATCTTCAACTGTTTCACCCTAAGAAAAAGATCAATCAATTATTTTATATTTTTGTCAATTCGTTTCTTACTGCTTCAATACGTTTTTCTCGTTCTTGAACCAATTCAGCTCGTCGTACATCCATTCTTTTCTTCTATAAAAAAAACAAATTTTGCTAAAATAATTGCAGAAAAAATATTGATTTTTCTAACCAGATCACGATCTTTTTTTGCTTTCTTATCTGTTCGTTTATTTTTTTTTAATTGCATTTTCTTTGTCCATTGTTCAATACGTTTTGGTAATATTCGTTTTACAAGATCTTTACTTTCGGCTTCAAGATCAATAACAAGATCTGGTATTAATTGATTTTCAATCATATAAAAAACTTCATCTTCTGCAGCTGGAAAACCTTCAACAACAATACCACGTGAACGATATGGTTCTTCAGTCCACCATGGTTTAACAATTCTATCAAGAAGTTCAGGTGTTAATGGTTCACCATCTTGTAAATAAGCTTTAATATTTTCTTCTTCCGCTGTTAATTCTTCAGTCTAAATAAAGCAAAAACATTTAAAAAAACAATATAAATTCTCTTTACTTCATCAGCTGGTTTATCCGGTTTTGGTTCTTCTTCTTCCCTGAAAATAACATGAATTTTTTCTATTAAATATCATTTCTTTTTATTTCATTCTTACGCTTCATCATCATCTCGTGTTTCACTATATTGTGGTCCAACTTTCACTTTAGTTTTTCCAATAATTAATTCTTGTAAACGATCACGAAATTTAATATGAAATGTATTATGTTTCATAGCTAATTCACGTCCATGTAAACTTTTTCCAACAGCTTCAGGTCCAATTAAACAAATACGAATAGCTGGTAACTAATAAAATAAATTGAATTATTTCTAATTGAAAAAAAAACAAATCAAATTACTTTTGATGGTTTTGTAGCTGATAAATATTTCAATGGTGTTTGTAAAAATGCACTTCGATTATCATCATTAGCAAAACGATATGTTTTAGAATTATATGTAACAGGTAAATCTGGTTTACCAGGTACAAGAACATTCTTATCAAATAATGATACTGGATCATAAATACTTGTATCACCAAGATGTTTCTTTTTATCACGTTTAAATAAATCAACTTCTTCTTCTTCGCCTTCTTCTGCTTCCTCTTCATTTTCACCTTCTTCCGCTTCTTCTTCAGCATCACCACCGTCTTCTGTATCATCCATTTCAAGAGGAGCATATTTAAATTGTTCTTAAAGATTAATATTAAAAATAAAGTAAATAATTCTAATAAGACATACTTTCAAGTGCCTCATATGATTCTTGAACTAATTCATCTTTTGTTTTTAATTTTTCTCCATCATCTTTCATTAATTCAATGTAGACAGGTTCAATACTAAAAGCATTTGCTATTGCTGTTATTAATTCATTGATTTGTGTTATATCAGCACGAGCCTGTTGAACAAATGTATCTCGTTCAATACCAGCTGGTGGTAAAATTTCTTGATCACGTGGAACTGGTGAGATTGATGGTGGACCACGATGAGGATCAGTAGCTAAAATGATGTTTTATTTTGATAATTGTAACATATAGAAAAGATTAAATTAATACGTACTACTTGCTTTTTCTTTGTCACCTTCTTTACTCGGTGATTCATCCTCTGAAAAATAAATGTAAACATTTTGTTTAAATATCAATAAGAATTCATAAGAAACAAGAATATCATTGCTAATGAGTTTGTGTTATGACTTGATATCTGTACAGATATTCTTAATTACCTTCTAGTATTGTTTCTGGAATTTTATCAATTAAATCTTCTTTTTTTGGTTCATAATTTCGATCATCAAGTATAGCTTGTTCCATTTCTATACATAAAGAAAAGATGAAATTATGATAAGAAAAATTTCGATTTCTTATATATTATTAGACCTTTTTCATCTGTTCCATCATCTTCTTCATCTTCATCATCTTCAACCGATTCACCAGCATCAATTCTTCTTTGTCTTTCAGCTAAACGTTCTTGTCGTTCTTGTTCAGCAAGTAGTTTCGCTTCTTCTAATTGTCGTCTATATGATTATAAAAACAACGAATAAATTTGTTTTTTCTCTATTTATAATTTTAATTTACTTTCGTTCTTCTTCTTGAATACGTCTTTCAATAGCTTCACGTTCTTCACGTTCATGGATTTCTTTATCAATTTCAGCTCGATTTGCTTTATACCAACGCCTTTGCAATGCTTCTAATTGTCCATTAGTATCTTGTAAAACAAGAACATCATCTGGTTGAATATGTTTTTCACTTAAAAGTGCAAATGTTTCTTTATCATATGGAGAATTAACACATATCCAATTGCCATTTCTAAGAAAATAGAAGAAATCTTAAAAAATGAATATATGAAATAGAATGAGTATATATACAAAGGTCCATTAGGATTTTTTTCTCGTTGTTCTTGTTCAGTTTTTTGAATAGCTTGTGACATTAATTCAGCAAAAACATCTGCAGGAACATTAATAGAAGCATTACGAGCTTCTTCAATTGCTTGTTCAACAGCTTTTTTAACTTCAGGATGATCAGCTGTTATTGCTTCAACTTGTGTTTGTTCATCTTCAGGGCCTAAACCACGAAGTTCTTCTTGTGGTGCTTCATCTTGTGCTGGCAATGAAGGTGTAGGAGTAACTGGTGCTGGTGATGATCCAGCAGGTGCTTCTGAAGGTTGCTCCTGCTCCTCCTGTTGCTGCTGTTCCTGTTGTTCTTTTTCTCCATCAGGATTTGCAGGTTTTTCTGTTTGTTCAAGATCATTTGGATCAGTTATTGTCTCGCCATCTTCTATATTTGCTGGTTCACCATCCTCATTGACATCTACTTCCGGTTCTGGCTCTGGCTCTGGCTCTGGCTCGGGCTCTTCTGGTGGTGTTGGTTCTCGAGCTAATCTTTCTACAAAAGAAAATTAATAAAGACTACTATTTATATATATATAGATAGATACAAACCTGCAGCTTCAATTTCGGCTTCTTGTTTTAATCTTTCAATTGTAGCTTGTTGAACTTCTTCACGAATTTTGTCAATATATTGTTGACGAAGTTCATCGACTTTTGGTTGACAATATGCAACCATATCAATAACCTTTGTTTTTTTTATGAAATAAGTAAATAAATATTATTTTATTTTTAGTTTTTATCTTACAGTTGCATTATATTTCTTGGCAAGATCCTTTGCTAATTGTTCAACACCAGAAACTCGAGGACCATAAAGAAAAAGTTTACATGGTTGTCGGGCTTCATTAATAAATCGTCGAGGATTCTTTTGAAATTCTTTCAAAGATTCTTTATTTGAAAGACAGAATATTTTATCCATAAAACTAAAAGAAAAAAAAAATGAACTATTTTATAGATTTACACAAAAACTAGATTAACATACTGTACAGCTAGATCTTGTCTACCAGGTACACGATTTCCTTGTTTAAGAGCTACTGGATCAACACGTAACCATCGACTACGTTGCCATTTATATCTGTTAGATAGAGGATTAGTTCCAGCTAATAGGAGCATTAATTCCTCTGTATCCATATCATCAGGAGGTGGAGCTTCTTCAGCATGATTATCTTTGTCACCTCCTCCTCCTTCTTCTTCTTCTTCGCCGCCTTCTTCTACAAAGAAATATTCAATTAATCAAAGATTTTCAACCTTTCAAACGTTTAAATTTATACCCATATCATCTCCTTCATTATTCATTCCTTCTTCTGTTTCTTCTGGTGGAAAAAATCGTTGAACAAGAGCTGCTCGTCTTATAGGATAAGCACTAAGACGTTCAAGTAATTGTTGAAATGAAATTGTTGGTGACATATTTCCATCGAGTTCAATTAAATAAGAATGTGGTAAACTAGCCATATATTCTTCAAACATTCGTAATAATTGATCTTTAAATAATTTAATACTCTCCGTAACATCTGGCATCATATCTTCTGGACGAGTTACTAATCGTTCGACAATTTCTGCGGGTGTTGGTTCAAAAAATTCGTCCTAAAAAGTGAATAATATTATTTTACATATTTAATTTAGAGATATACACGACAAATTTAATCCTGCATATCTTTCTTTCTGATACATACAACTGGTTGTTCTTCTTCTTCCGTTTCTTCATCATCATCGTCATCACCATCACTATCTTCTTCTTCATCATCATCGTCTGATGGTTTATCAGCCTAAGAAAAACAAAAGCAAGAAATTTATTGTTTCATTATGATATATATAACAAAACTGTACAACTGAACAACAAAATTTATAATCAATGTCTTACTTTTAAATGTTCTTTTTTCTTTTTCTCTTTCTTTTTTTTAAGAAACTTTATTTATAAATCAATAATAAATTCAAATAAAACTTACTGGCTTTTCAACAGGTGTAGGTGCATATTGTTCTTTAATATACAATGCACCAGTCAGAGGATCAATTTTTTCACCTTCACGTCTATTTATTAAGTCACTATCAGGTATACGAATATTAATAACATAATCCGGTGGTAATGGCCAATTCTTCATAGATTCCATTTGATCACGTAATTTCATTATATTTTCATTCATTACTGGAAATCCATCCAAAATATAACCTTTACAAAATCAAATATGAAAAACAAAGAGATTCATATATTTTTCTACAAACCATGATGTGCAACTTCAGGTGAACGCATTTTAATATCTAACATTCGTGAAATCATTTGATCAGGTACTGCTTCACCGCGAATAAGTAAATCACGTGCATGTACACCAAGTTCAGTTTTTTGTTTTATATTCGATGTAATAAGATCAGCAACTAAAAATAAAAGAATATTTTTTTTTCATAATGAAAAGTATATAATTTACTGTTAATAAGTTCGGCATGCCAATCATCAGCTAATTTTCTTGCTAAAGTTGTTTTACCAACACCGGGTTTACCAAGAACAAGAAAACATGTTGGTTTTGATTCCAGGAACTTTTTATCTGCCTGAAAAAGAAATAATATGATAGATAAATTTGTACTATTCTAACTGTAGTTGCAGTTAGGAAATAATTTGCATTATCTGTTAATATTTTACAAAACTATGCTAGGTAGAGCGATTATATTTCGATTAGAATAAGAATACAATGTAATCAGTTAATTACATGTTGCTATCATTGCAGTATGGTAAAGAAATAACGATCTACACGAAAGACAATAATTCGAAGAATCTCGAGCCAACATCTATAATTTATACTTCCGCTCAGTTAGTAAACATCTGTTGCTAAGTACATTGTCATTCTTATTTTAATTGGATAAGTATCAACTCTTACTTCTTCTGTGTCATAAGGATCAATTTGATAGCTTATAGTTTGTTCATCTTTTTCTAAATTTTCATCTTTTGAATTGGTTGTCTGCTAAAAATAGAAATAGATATGTCTTCTGTTTATCATTGTTATTTCTATATGATAATAACCTTTGTCTGATGTTTTGATGGATCACCATATTGAAAAGATGATTCTTGACGAGAAGAAAAATTCTCTAGCGTAGCACGAGGATCACTAATAGCCGATTCTTGATGATCGGTCATTGCAATCAGTAAGGCACTTGAATAATATCAAAAATGAATAAACCAAACACGACTAACCATCCTACATGTTTGTTACTTAGAAACTACCTTTCTTCTATTCATAGATGTCGCTTTAATTTTCATAATAAAAATAGTTTGAAAGAGTTTTTTTCTTTTTTATTAAACTAAAATAGATTATTTTTTTCATTAGATTTATTCTAAAAATACAAAAATAAAATTCGTCAATCAAAATTCAATAAAGCGTTCTTTGTCATTTCATTATGGCTATTAAATCAACAATAATAACAAACAACAACAATAACAATAATATTCAAAAAGAAAGATTTCATTTTTTTTCAGATGTTTGTTTTATTAATTTGTTTTATTGAATTTATTTGTATATGATTATTAAATTCTTACATAGTTCGTATCTCGAACTATATATATTCTTTTTATAATGACAACAACTGAAACTTATCATTCAACATATACAAATCAACTAATAGATAATTCAAATTTAACAACAAAAGATGAAGATCCATCATCAATTGTTGCCAATGTAACAATTGATGAATTAGTTGAATCATGTTGTAATGAAGTATTACCTTCATCTTCATCATCTAGTCAATTAAATAGCAGTAGTAGTGCTTCACCAACACATCTTGTACGATTTGTTCATTCACAATCGTCACTTGTTAGTCAGATAGATGAAACAAATAATATTAATATTCAACAATCTCCTCCAAATACGACAATATCTAGTCATGATACACCAATAAAACAACCTCCATTAATAAATGTCACACGTTTACCATCACCATTTTCAACAATAAAACCAAAAACAATTATTGAATCAACAAATTCAATGCATAACACAACTAATTTAACAAATATTACAGCTAATAATATAAGTGTTAATAATTATAATGTTAATATTCATACAACAAATGTTCAACAACCAACACAAACAATTTTAAATAATAATAATAATAATAATAATGATCATATACAAAAAAAATGTAATCCATTAGATGAAAAACAAACAACTGAAATAGTTACACAAATATTAAAAAATATTAAAGAAGTTGATAGTAATAATGAACAACAGACAACAACAACAAATTATAATATACATATAGATTCATTTAATTTTTCATCATCAAATGAACAACAAACAATATTAAATAAAAAATTACGAATTAAAAAAGAAGCTAAAGCATTAACAAGAATTATTGTTAAAGATGAACCAACACAACCGCCATCACCAAATTTTTTACGAAATAAAAAATCAACAAAAACTTCACCAAATAATCATATGGATAATATACAAACATCATCAGAATATATAGCAGTACCATATGGTTGGCAAAGAAGAATATTAGCTACAGATCTTGTTGTTTATCTTAGGTAAGAACATTTTTCTTCTGGATGACTTAACCTATTTAGAACAGATAGTTTTCTACTGTCACGAATAGCCTTTAGAGAAGAGAATTTTATTTTTATTTTTGAATTTTTAGTCCAACTAATGTAATACTTGATTCATTGGATGCTGTACGTCGTTATCTTGAATCATCAACATCATGCAAATGTGGTCTTCAATGTCCGCTTATTGTTGATAAGGTTTGTTTACTAAAATTAAAAAAAAGGAGTTCTAATAGATCTTGAATACGTTTAAATAATATCGTGCTCGTATTAACAAACTGTAGGTTACATTAACTTTTTATTTTATTAATAAACATTTGGTAGATGTTAGAAACTAACCAGATGTTGCTCTTATCTACATTATATATATGTAAAAGGAAGTTTTTTTTTTCTATTTTAATATCTGATATGTTTGGTGTCTTTTTTTCTCTCTGTATATAATATCTCATATTTAGGTATTTAACTTTGATTCAACAATACTATCAAAATCTTGGGAAGTAACACAAGTTCTTGAAGGTACAAATTGTCGACAGAAATCTAATATATTAGAAATGGCAACATTAACAAATTGTATTGATTCATTTTGTGAAAGCGAACAAAAACCAAGTAATATTGAAATTTCTTAGTTTTTTTTTCTCTAAATTATTTTTTTTTGTTTCTTTTAGTTAAACGTCGAAAACGAATACATAATGAAACAACAAATGGTAATGTATTTGTATGTACGTCAAATCTAAGTGGTAATAGTAATAATGAATCAGTTGTTTATGTTAATAATATTGGTCAAACAACTGGTAAGAATTTATTTATTTTATTCGATTAAAAGTCTATTTCTTATTTTTATTCGTTTAATTAGATAATAGTCAATCGATGGCATGGACACCTGTACAACAAACAAATGTGACTCCTCCATCGAAACGGCCACGTGGTCGTCCACGTAAAACTACTGCTGGATCTCCAACTACTGCTCAATTTGGTAGTAAATCAACATTAAATGATGTTCATCAAACTCAACCTGTTCCATCATCTATACTCTCGCCACCAGCATCTGTTTCATCAACATCACAGACAAATCATATTCATCAAAATTCAACATCCCCATCTACACATAATAATAATAGTACTGTTCGTTATGTTAGTGATAATATATTAACACCACCAATTTTATCACAATCATCATCGTCATCAACAACAGATACAAATGTTATTGCACGTGTACCATCTTTATTTGATCAAGTTAAAACAACAACAAATGAATCGACATTTGCTGTTTTATCCGGAGTACAAAATGTTTTATTATCACCTAATCGAGATTCAAATAATAATAATAATAATAATAATAATAAACGTGTACGTGTGGAATCAGCTTCATCAGCTGTATCAACAACAACGACAACTACAACTGCAAATGGCAAACAGGTATAGAAAAGTTTTCTATTGAATGAAAAGTACTATTGACATAATAGCAACATAGTAAATTAAAAAATCATTACTTCATTAGAGCAAGAACAGATTTATGTTTTTTGATATTGTGTCTAATCATACATTATTGTCTATTGATATTGATTTTTCTTTAGGTGACATTGAATGTCAATGCTTTAAAACCGGATTTTGTTCGTTCGCCAGCTATTGCTCAAAAACCATGCTTAACATCATCATCATCATCCTCATCGACAACAACAACATCAAATCAAATGGATGTTATTTCGCTAATGGGAACATCAAATCAAACTCAAGTAATGCTTTCAAAATCATCAGCAACTACTGAAGAATATGTATCAACAAAATCGAATAATGAACAAATAAATGATTCATCGCAACCATTAATGATTGATTTTAATGATCCATCAACAACAAATTTTCTTTTATCAGCTCTTGCATCAGGTGCTTCATCTGATTCAAATGCAATTGTTAATCATCTTTTTCAAAAAGCACAAACTCAACAACAACGAACAATAACATCATCACCACCATCATCAGCAACACCAGTATCATCATTACAAACTGCAATTAATGCTACAACACTTATTAAAAAGAAATTACCAATTATTTCATCTGGATTAAAAAATTGTACAGAAACGACAAATTTATTACCAAGTACAACACCAATGCGTCAATCAGTTGTACTACATGTTCCATCAACAAATGATTATAATCAACAACCATCATCACAACAAATTATCTTTAGTAATAATAATAACAATAATAGTGATGAGAAAAAACAACACCAACAAATATTTTTTATTAATAATAAACCCTATATTATTCAACAAAAGATTACAAATGATCAATCATCACAACAACGATTAGTTCTTACACCATCGATTCCTCAATTAGATGGTTTGTTATTTATATTTTATTTTAAATGAATGAAGTTAAAGAGAATAATCCTATCCAAAATGAAACTTATTTAAATTATAGGAGATTTCGTCTTAGTGAAAGTCTTTAGAATACAAATCTAAGAAATTTTCATTGGAGCACGTTATTTACTACAATCTTAGATTTATATAAAAGATAAATATAAATATTTCTTATTCTTTTAGAATCATTCAATTCTACTCGTAATGTTGCACCTGTCAATAATAATATTAATAATACAAATAATTCATGTAGTCAACCAACTCTTGATGATGGTGGCAATTGCCTTCTGTTAAATGGACCTGTTGAACCTAAAACACTTCGTACATTACTTAAAGGTTTAAATTCGTCATCATTTTCTGGTGTTGATAATCTTATTGATACAATCAATCGATTTGAACATACAACAACATCAGTTGAACAAAATGATAATCTTGTAATAAAATCAATTCGAACAACAAAAGCTAGTCCAGCAAAAAAATTAACAGCAAATGCCGATAAACCACCAACAAAACGTCGAACAACAAAAAAAACTAAACAAGAAGGAGAACAACAACAACATCAACAACAAATTCAAATATCGATGCCATTACCACCTCAACCTATTATTGTTGAACAACAACAACAACATCAATGGCAAACAGATTTTAATTCATTTGATTTTTCAACACCATGGGGAAGTGATACAAATTTAAATTCTCTTTTACTTAATGATGATTTTGATACAGCTGCTTCATTTGATGATGTTAATTTTGGCGATTTTGAACCGTATATGAATGGCAATAATAATCTCAGTAATAATGATTTAACATTACCTTCATTATTTGTCAAGCCATTACCACCAGACACTCTACCAAGTGTTGATCATCTTTTACCTTAAAAAATAAATCATTTTTCATTTACTTTTCTTCTTCTTCTTTTCGCATATTGTGATACTATTGTTTAATATTGTAAGCACACACATATAATCATATTCACACATTTATTTGTTATCTCAGGCTGCTTTTGCTGCTTTATTTTATACATAAATGTGTATGTGTATGTATGTGGTTTTCTTCTCTGTAGTTATGTAGCTCAAAAAAAGAAAACAATGTCTGTTTTTGTTGATCTGAAAAATAAATTTGTGTGCATGTGTGTGCAATTTATTTCAATCCCACCTGTATTTCCGTTCTTATTTGCCTCTAGTCTCTACATTTCTTTCTCTCTCTCTCTCGCTCTCTTTCTTTCTTTTTGTTTATTTATATATTTTTTGTTGTTGCTGTTGTTGTTGTTGTTGTTTGTACAGTGTCTTCTCTTGCCGCCTTTTCGATTTTGTGTTTTCGCAATATTATGCACATCGTAGATATATGTATATATTGATATATATATATATTTATTTGTGTGTCTTGTCTCCACTGGAATGATATTTTGTGTATCGAATTTGTACAATGTTCATTTATTAATTATCTTTTTTGTTTTTCGTGTGCCGTGTTGTTAAATTTTTTGTTTGTTTTCTTCTTTTTTCAATTGCGACGATCTTTTTTCTTGTTTTTTGTTTTCTTTTTCTATCACACAGATAAAAGATTGACTCATTTTTGATGTGTGTGAGTGTGCGTGTATTTCAATTTAATAGAATAATGGACTTTTCACATTTTTGCAAGATCTTCTCTATTTGTTTTTCTTTTCTTTTCTTTAGTCGTTTTTGAATTAAAATACGACAAAAAAAAAGCGATCTATGTTTTTTCTTTTGTTCTTATTTGGAACATGAGAAGCAAAAAAAATAATTTTTATTATTGGAGCTTGTTTATCTCTGAAAATTTTTGTTCGAAGTGATTTCTGTAATATGTATGCTGGAAGAGGAAGTTTTATCTTGCATTTTTATTTTATTGTTTATAATTCTAGATGGGTAACGGTATAACAGTCAATAAAAAACAATTACCCGGTGTACCACAACCACCTGGTGCACGTAAAATCGTTGTTATTCCTTATCAAAAATGGATTTATCATGATGCACGTCGTTTTGGTCATTTTAATCAATTTAGTACTGATAGTGGTTGTGAAATCTCTTTGAATAACAATAATAATAATACAATATCTTCTGTTCACCCAACACTTTCATCAAGTTCATTTTCTACTCCAACATCATATGTATCAACTTCATCATCATTAACCAATGATTTTAATGTTCAAACAAAAACCCAGTTAACATCAACATCTGTCCCATCATCTATGACATTTTCAAGTAATAAATCAAATATTCGTCATAATAATCAATCTGCATCTGCATTAGTTGGCTCTGCAATGACTCTATCAAGTTCATCATCGACTGTTACATGTTCATCAACAACACCATTTAATGATCTTGATTCACGTCGTTTACTTCCTAAACCAGTTTATTATGTAAATGGACGATTTTTTAAAAGTTTAACACGTCTTGGTGATTCACAATTTATTCTGAGTGAACATGGCGAAGATGATGTTATACTAACTGTACCATCTAATATTGAACGTTACCGTACGAATGATAATGCTGTACGTGATCGTATACATCGTTTAAATCGTGTTATTGCTTGCTGTGACGAATTTATTGTCTTTCAATTATGGAAAGGAAACAATGAAGTAAGTTTACAATTTTTTATCTGATTTTATAAATAAAATAAAAATCTAGGTTGAAATATTTGTATTTGATCGACCTATTGCACCTACTGAATCGTCTGAAACAAAATCATCTGTAAAATGTAAATGTTTTCATCGACAATCACAAAGACCAAAATCGTCTATAATTCTACAACAACAATCTTCGAATCCAGCTCCACCATCATCATCATCATCAATTAATGAATCAACAGCACGTGTAAATCCATTAAATAGACATAGTTCATTGATGCAAACAGCAACACTAAGTGCTTATCATACAAGTAAACCACAACATACACCAATTAAATCATGTTCATTATTAAATGATACAGAAAATCGTTTGGATATGCAAAATGATGCATATGAATTTGTTGATAATACAAAAAAAGCATCATATTTAACTGGTTCAGCGAGATGTACATTGGTAACTGCTTCAGCTGCTATTGCTGCTAATAATAATACGAACGCTAATATTAACAATACAAATGTCACATCGACTACGTCGAGAACCCGATTTGGAAAATCGGCGAGTCGGTTAGTAGTCTGCTTAATTTTCTTTCGATTTGTTTGAATGATTTTAATTCTAAAATTATTACTGCTAAGTTTTTATGAAGATCGGATTGTTATATAGAATGTAAAAAAAAGTTCTGTTAATTTATTTAGTTCAAATACAGCCAGTACACGTTCATATTCAATTTCAAATACAAATGAATTAGTAAATAATAAAAATCAACAGAATTATTTAGCTTATGGTTCTAAACATCGTTCAACACCATATTTAAATTCATTATCATCATCCACATGTAGTTGTATGGATAATGGAGAATCAGTTTTGTTACCATCATCATATTCACCCACATTTTCTCTGTCATCATCATCATCCTCATGGAACAATCGTATTGTCCGAAAACTTAATTCAATTGCACATCGTTTTAATGCACGATCATATACATGTTTAATATCACCTGATAGAACAAAATTATTAGTTACACCTGATTATGAAGATAAACATTCATATAGTCATCAAACACATGAAGTAACAGTTATTTTTGATATGAAAACATATGCAATACTTCGTATAACACCAGCTCGTAAGTTCTAATTGAAAAAAAACACATCTAAAAATGACATTTTATTATTGCTGAATCATTAGGTTATGATCAACGATTTTCATTTGATCCACGTTATGGTCATTCACGTTTAGCAGAATTTGATACAGTTCGTGGACAAATCACTGATATTAAAAAAGATCGTGTACTTGTTTGCTCAAATCATACATTAAAAACAAAAGTTTATCGAGTAGAATATACACATGATGGACATCTCATTATTGTTCTATGCACACGTAAGTATTTCTTATTAAAACATATGAGTTTATTCAAGGAAAAGATTTTACTATAGAAATAGTTTTCTAATAAATTACGTATAGTCAGACTACCATCTATCTAAGAAACAATATCTGTGATCATTATATAAACGAATAGAGTTCAGCAACTATAGCATTCTCTATGATAGAATTTAATAGATTAAATTTATTTTTAGTTCCTATATTTCAACGTGTAAAACGCAATTATTTTTTATACATCCTCAATTCATCGACCTTATTACATACACGAAGTATTATCGATTATCGTGGACCATTTTTTTCTCCATTTGTATTTACAAATGAATTTTCGCTTTTATTTAATATTTATCCATCATTATCAAATTGTGGTTCAACATTAGCTGTTCTAAAAAATATTGAACCATCATCGAATGTACGTCTTATTGAAGTATATTCTTTACCATATACATGTACAACATTAAAAGAAGTTACACGACGTCATATATTACGTTATATTGATCGAAAACAAATTAAACAATTACGTTTACCTGACAATTTAAAAGCTTATCTAGCTTATAAACCACAATTTATTTAATCAAAATACATCAGTATAAATATGTATATATGGCTTTTCTAGTCAACATTAATTGTGTAAACATGTCATTTCTTTTCTCGCTTGCAATATATTTTTTTGCCTCCATTTGTAGTCATTTTTGCCTTTGTTTTTATTTTTTTTTCTCTCTCCTCGTCGTCAGTATGTAAGAGAATGCTTGCATGAATCAAAAGAAAAAATTTCAATAAATAAAATTAATTATATATAAAAATAAAAACAATTTGTGTCTATATATATTAAGAGACTAAAGAACGAATGCTTGTAGACTAATATCAATGACAACAACAACACCACCACCACTTGAAGATCATTATAAACAGTTAATACAATATTTTCTTCATGATGGTGCTTATAATGAACATGAATTGATTGATCTGTTAAATAACTTACGTGATCGATATGATTTAAAAATAAAAGTTCAAAATGAAATTCGAACATTTACAGATACTTTCTTACCATTACTTAATAAACATATTAATCAATATGGTATGGAAATAAAACAAGTTGTTAGTGAAGAAAATGAAAATGATATTTATTTTGTATGTATACAAAATTTTAAACCACAATTTGTTAAAATGGATTGTTCATATACGGAAAAAGAAGCAGCGATTTTTGAAAAAATATTAGAATTAATCATTACAAATGATGAAAAGTTAGTCGAATGAATAATATATATCATTTTTTTTCTCTATTATATCATAGATGTATAGCGTCACGTGTTGTATTCGAAGCAATTCTTGCTAATGATTTAAAAATGACACAAAAAGAATTTGGTGAAATTATGGCACGTTTTCATCGTGATAAATGGATTGAAAGTGGTCCACATAATACAATTATACTTCATGCTCGAGCTATATTAGAGATGCAATCATTTATTACGGATACATATCGAGATGATACATATAATTGTCAAATATGTAGACGTCTTTTAATTCGAGGATTAGTTTGTTCAAATAGGTAAATTATGAGAAACAAATTTATCTCTTTTTATGTTTTTCAAATTGAAAATTTTAGTTCGTGTGATGTTCACATGCATCGTTCATGTGCTGCTCGATATTTTCTTCGTTTATCAAATTCAACAAATAAAAAAAGTGCTTATCCATGTCCAACATGTAAAAAAGAATGGAATAAGAATGATGTTGATAGTGTATTAAAAACAACCAAAACAACGAATGAAAATAGTGATCAACAACCAACTACAACAGCAGTTAATAAAAGACAACGAACATCAAGAAACAATAATAATAGTACAACTAATCGATCTGTTCGATCATCAGCCCGTCAAGTTATAAGTGAAAGTGATGATGATAATTAATTCCATATCTATATTCGTTGTTATTATATATGTAGATTATTGTTGTTCTTGTTTACTTATAAATATTAAAAATAGAGATATCAGTTAAACTGAAAATTGTTTATTTTTTGTTCTTACTTTATATTGTTTATTTAGAAATAAAAGCATGTCAAAAAAAATATCATTTGTACGAGGTTTTCGCATACCAAAACAAGAAGATATTGATGCAGCACTCGGTCATGATGCTTCATTTTCGAATGAATTCAAAAATTCATTTAATTCATTACCAACTCCGGCAAGTGATCAAGATTGGTTAGCAAATTATAAAGAAAAAGGCCAAACATATACAAAATTTCTTGATGAATGTCCATATCTCGATGATGATAGTTCATTACAAAAATATATTTACTTAACACTTCTCGATAATGATGATCGTTTATCATTATTAAATATTAATCATTTAATTGATTATACTCAACGATTTTTTCAAACAGAAGTTAAACTTCTTCCTTTATTTACAAATTTCATTTGGAATAAATCAAAACGAACATGGATATGTAAGTTAATCTTCGATTGATTTCATTGTTTGATAGAATAATTTGTATCAGGTACAACTAAAAGTAGAAATGAATCAACAAAAGAAATAACCCTCCGTACTCGCTATGATCCAACAAGTGAACATTCACAAATTTGTGTAGATAATGTTCTTACTCTATTAAAACGTTCAGTTCCTCCTGATGCTCGTTGTTTAGTTGCAATAACATTACATGATTTTTATTCGAGTGAACCGGATTTATTTATTGCTGGTTTAGCTCAAGGAAATGCTCGTGTTGCTGCTTTTTCATTTTTTCGTTATGATCCTCGTTTAAAATTTGGTGATGAATTTTGGTATGATTGGAAAATAAAACAAACCCAATCAAAATTGATATCAAAAACTCTTTTACTTCGTTCATGTCATCTTTTAACACATGAAATAGGTCATTTACTTGGTATTGATCATTGTATATATTATAATTGTTTAATGAATGGAAGTGGACATTTAAAAGAAGATTTTTCACAACCATTATTTTTATGTCCAATTGATATGAGAAAATTATCTGAATTAGCAAAATTTGATTTTATTCAACGATATGAACAATTGTTAGAATTTTGTACAGAAAATCAATTTAAAGATGAAATCAATTTATTGGAAAAACGTTTAGAAATCTTGAAGAATGATAAAGAAATAATCGAAACGAAAAAGAACAAAAATTCTGATCATGAACAAATACAAAAAGTGAAACGTTTGAAAAAAAAATAACATAATATTTTGCTACAAGAAATTTTATTTTCTCAAAATTAATATTCTTAAGAGAATAATATATATTTAATATTCTAGATATATATATTACTCAGATAATTTTTATAATATTTCTAAATTATACCCAATCATTCATTGTTAAGATACATGTAGATAAAAGTATCATACAAGTACTGATTTTGATCAATTGATGTATGTCAGTTCGTTGATTGTAAGTATATTAAAATATGACAATACATCAAAGTAATATGCACTCCTTTATTCAAAATATAAAACTTTTGTTTTCGATTTTAAAAATGCTATGAAATATTTTTCAGATAATAAAAAATGCCATCACATATTCTTGAATATCCATTACTTAATCCATGGCAACATTTTACTATTTATGCTACACATAACGTAAGTTCTTCATATTATCACTATCGATATGTATATCTGTTCTTTTAATAGCGTTATATTGTTGTGGCAATGAATAAAAGTAGATCAAAAGGTCGTATTCTAAAAATTGATCGTATGGATCAAAAAGAATTACTTATCGTTGAAGATCAAGTATATTTATATTCGATTTAAACAATCGATTTGATTATTATTTTATTTTTCTAGCATGAATATACACATACTGAACTTCGTCAACTTCTTGGTACTATTGAGATAAGTAATAGTCGTGCTGGTGGTTTTAGTAAAACAGTTTTTTGTCATGGAATCATCGGTACAGAAAAGAAAATAAAAGAAATGAAAAAACTTATGTTGTCTATTTTGAATTAGGTTTTATTAAATTTCTCGAAGGATATTATATGATTGTAATAACACGACGAAGTCAAGTAGCAAGAATAGGTTATCATAGAATATATAAAATCGATGAAACATCAATGTTAAGTATTACAAATGAAGATATAAAAAAAACTCATCCAGATGAAAGCAAGTAAGATTAGTCTATTTTGTTTAAAATTATTTCTTAAATATATTTAATCTAGATATCTTCGTGCATTACAAAATCTTGATTTAACAAATGGATTTTATTTTAGTTATACATACGACTTAACACATACATTACAATATAATTTTATGCAACAAAATACTAGAACTAATAAGGAAAATTTAACTGAGAATTTTTGTTGGGGTACACGTTATCAACCAACATGGAAGTATGTTTGGAATGAATATCTTCAAGAACCATTACGATCACAAGTTCATCCAAGATGGCTACTTTTTATTGTACATGGTAGAAAAATTTTATCAAATCATTCTATTCGTTAATAAAATTATTTTTATTTAGGTGTTATACTTCAATATAATTTAAATGTTTTTTGTCGTTCAATTTATTTAACATTAATCTGTCGACGATCACAAAAATATTCTGGAACAAGATTTCTTAAACGTGGAGGAAATTGTAAAGTAATAGAGAAATTTCAAATAAGAAAAAAACAGAATATTTATACATGAGAAAATATAGGGTTATGTAGCAAACGAAGTTGAAACCGAACAAATTGTTCATGATGCTTCACTTTCTTCTCTTGGTAAAAGTCATTTTACTTCATATGTACAATTACGTGGTAGTATACCAGCATTTTGGAGTCAAGATCCAAAACAAGTACCTAAACCACCGATTATGAGTAAGTAAATTAAAATAATTAGTCATACATAATGTATTTTTTCTAGTTGATATGAATGATCCAACTTATGTAGTAGCATCACAACATTTTCGACAATTACTTTATCGATATGGTTCACCTAGTTAGTTGAATAATTTTGTATTTTATTTTGAATTCTATTTTATTTTCTTTTTTAGTTCTTGTACTTAATCTTGTTAAAGTAATATAAAATATAATTTTTGATTTAATTTCATACAAAAAAATTTTTCTTCTTTAAGAAACATGAAAAGAAAAAACAAGAATATACTTTATCAGAAGAATTTTGTGGTGCTTTGGATTATATTAAACAATTTGTACCGGATGATAATAATATTCAATATTTAGCATTTGATATGGCACGTGCTAATCGTTCGTATGTAATCTAGAATTTTCTGTAAGAATATATTCGATGACTATCTTTCTTTTAAGAAAACATCGACGAGTTATGCCAAAATTAGATGAAATTGCTCGACGATATTTACAACAAACTGGATTCTTTCAAAATTTTCCATTATTAGTTAATGATAAACAATATTTTTATGATCGGTAAAGTTTTTATTCAATGAGAAAAAGCTATAACTTCTGATATAATTTTTTCTAGAGAAAATGCAATTAAATTAACACCATATGAAACATTTTTTGTACAAACAGGTGTTGCACGAGTCAATTGTGTTGATTGTCTTGATAGAACAAATACAGCTATGTTTGCTATAGCAAAATGTGCACTTGGATATCAGGTAAAATATCGATCTTTTAGTTTGATTGAGGTCAAAGTTCAATGCATTCTTTATTTTTAGTTATTTTCCATGGGTCTTACTGATTCTCCACATTTACAAGAAGATTCTTCGGTTGAATTGTAAATTATATTATCATTCTCATTTAAATTATCAATAAATATTTGATTTCTTTAGAGTAATAAAACAATTATTTGAACATTCAGGTGATATTCTAGCTCAACAATATGCTGGTAGTCAATTAGTTCATCGTATTGATACATATAAAAAATCAACACCAGCTTGGTCAACACAATCTCGTGATATTGTGCAAACACTTTCACGTTATTATTCAAATACATTTTCAGGTTAGTTTTATTTAATATATGTTAACTATTTTCTTCATTTAATATTTGTTCAATAGATGCGGAAAAACAACATGCAATGAATTTATTTTTGGGAACTTTTCGACCCAGATTAGGTCGAGCACATTTCTGGGAACTAGCAAGTGATTATCATTTACATGATCCACGATTAACTATTGGTTACATGCCACCACAGTAAGTTAATCTAAAATTTCAAAGGAAAATTCTTTCACTGTATTTTTGTTTAGTTGTACAAATATTCTTGGAGATGAGATATGGTTTTCATTGCCATTTTCAGCTGAACAAGGTTTTAATTGATTTCTTTCAAAAATATTGTTTTAACAAAAAAAAATGCTTTCTTTAGTTTTAAAATCTCAAAAAGATTGTTTAGAGATTGTTTCAGTTAGCAACGATGATCCACTTGTTGATGGTTTCAATGAATATTATCGTCCAAATGAATTAACAGTATTTGAAGAAAAATTTGAATGGCATATGGATTCAACTAATAAGTAAATATTATATAATGAATTATAAATATAATTCAATTGTTTTTTTTTTCTTGTTTAGAGATATAGCTTATAATTATGGAAATATTCGAGAATTTACACCATTTTCTGTTCGAGAAAATAAACAACGAAAAACTATAACTAGTCTTAGGTAAACTTTCATTTTAATAATTTTAAATATAATGAATTTATTATTTAGTCTTACTGCTGATGTTCAACAACGAGCACTTCTTCCGCCATCTGCATCTTTATCGACTCCATCTCAGAATTTAAATCAAGATCAAAGTTCTGATGAAGATATGTTTGATGATACAGATACAGATGAAGAAAATTCTAAAAAACAATTACAAACATCTAATAAAAAATCATTTAAACCAAAACCAATTAATAGATCAATAAATGATGATTCAAATAATAGTGCAATACAAGTTAAACGTCTATTAAATACAATATTTCCTACAACAGATGATGTGTATGGATTTCATTTGGAAGAACCATCTATGGAATCATTACATTGTTATGAACAATATGCAAGAATAGCACACGATGCATGTTTACCATCATCAACACCGGTATCAACTAAACAACATCTTTATGATGCATCAATCTCATCATATCAATCAGTTTCATCAACTTCCAGTTTTGAAATGTAAATTTTGTACTTATGAATTTCTAAAACCTTCTCTCTCTCTTTATTGTAGTATTTCATCTAATACAAATGAACGATCGAAATCAAAACCACAACCACAACAACACCGTCTTCATCATCATCATTCAACAGAAAATCAATCATTACAAACATTATTAATGTCTATGTTTGATGAACCTATTGTAAATGATGAAACTATTCGAATATATGAACAATGTGTAGCTGTTGCACATCAAGGACCTTTTGAACCGTCAGATGTTGATTGTTTATTTTATGAAGAATATGTAACTTCTCTGATGATTACTGCTCAGTCATAAAGGAAAAACAAATGATGAAATTGTTAATATTTTAAAATATATATATATTTATTGATTTTTTCTTCTTTTTATAAAATTGTCAAATAAATCTTTGCTTTTATTTCAGATGTACTATGTGGTCGAGAATGTTACTCCGTCGTATGATTCAATATAATATTACCTCTCGACAATTGAGCTCCTCATCGAAAAATAATTTCGTTCGAATATTTGAAGTTGGTCCTCGAGATGGTTTACAAAATGAAAAAGTTCAGGTTCCAACATCGATTAAAGTTGATTTTGTTAATCGATTAAGTCGAACAGGACTTAAATGTATTGAAGTAACAAGTTTTGTATCACCTAAATGGGTACCACAAATGGGTGATCATGTTGAAGTACTAGCTACAATTGATCGAATACCCGGTGTTTGTTATTCAGCATTAACACCAAATGTTCAAGGTATTAATAAAGTTTTATCATTAGGAAAAAAAGGTGTTGATGAAGTAGCCATATTTTCTGCAGCATCTGAAACATTTTCAAAGAAAAATATTAATTGTTCAATAGAAACATCAATACAACGTTTTGATGAAGTCGTTAAAATTGCACATGAAAAGAATTTACCGGTACGTGGATATGTATCATGTGTAGTTGGTTGTCCTTATGAAGGAAAAATTTCACCAGCACAAGTTGTACCTATTGTACAAAAATTACTTGATATGGGTTGTGTAAGTTTGATTTTGTTGTTGTTGTAATGAATTTTTTTTTGTATTTGAATAGTATGAAATTTCACTTGGTGATACAATTGGTGTTGGTACACCGAAATCTATTCAAGAATTACTTGAAGCACTCATTAGAAGTGGTATTCCATCTGATAAATTAGCAATTCATTGCCATGATACATATGGACAAGCAATTGCTAATATTGCACAAGCATTAGAATTGGGTATACGTTGTGTTGATTCGAGTGTTGCTGGTCTTGGTGGATGTCCATATGCAAAAGGTGCAACAGGAAATGTAGCAACAGAAGATGTTGTATACCTTTTACATGGACTTGGTTATGAAACAGGTGTTGATCTTGATCGATTAGTTGATGTTGGTCAATTTATTACAGATGCTTTAAAACGACAGAATGGATCAAGAGTTGCCAATGCACTTTTATGTCAACGACAAGATCAAACTACAACGAAGAACAAACAACAGTAGTATTCTCTATATTATCACTGTCTAACAGTTCTTTTTCATATATGATCCTATATAAATATGTATGTGTATTTTTTTCCAAAAAAAAATCTGATTAAATAACATAAAATATATTTTATTAATTCCAACATTCTCTCACTATCAAGGAAAAAGATTAACCAATTTTTAAATGATTGTTTCGAATGATAGAAGAGCATTTGTACTTAAAAAAATATACATAAATATTGTGGAATGAATGATTTATCAATTTAGATGAAATAACAATATTGCATATCATGTCTATTACTTCTCAAAGTACAACTTTTGTGTATTGTATAATAAAATTACTTTAATTTAAATCATTCAATATCTCTTTATTTCACGGATATATAATACTCAGAATGATTTCAATTGTTGATTTACATAGTATGTTATTTTGTCGTATATAATACATCAATTGATTTTGGCTTTGATAAATATTATTATTATTATTAGTGTAGTGTATACATGTATATTTTTCTTTCTTCTATCATAACACGGTTCTGTTGCTTGACAAACCACACAGACAGAATATTTTCTTTTACTCTCTCAAAAAGAACTCAACAATTTTCTTTTTCTATTTGAATATGCTTGTGGTTTTCTTTTTTGTGTTGTTCTTTGTTGAAAATAGTCAAGGTTGCTAATAAATTTAAAATTTAGTAATAATATACAATTCTTAGTTTTAGATAAATAGAATTTTTAAGAAATGGATTCTTTATCACAATGTCAAATAGTTTTATCGAAAATTAGTGAATTTTATCGAATAAATATAAATGATCCAGATGAAAAAATAAAAGCTGCAATTCAAAATCTACTTGATTTATGGCCTGAAGTACTTGTTTCAGCTAATACAGCAACAGATGATGAATTATTTGCTTTAAATGTTAGTCGAGCTGTATTAACCCAAGTATTTGCAATTGTTTTATCAAAAGATTTTTTTAATAAAGATCAATTATTAGTTCGTCAAATATTTTTTTCACTCTTTAATATTCTCGTTGACAATACGAGTATATTTCAAGATAATAATTCAATATTTATTGATTCTAATATACGTCTTATAATAAAAATGGCAATGAGTATAACATCGTTTGTACAATTTAACGATGGTGATCTTACGAAACCTAGTGATCATCAATTATTAATTGCAATACGTGAACATATAGATCAAGATTTTAAGCATGATAATTTAACTGATGTTGTTATATCATTTATTTGGAATCTATCAGATAGAACAATGTTAGTACCAAGACTTTTGAAAGCTGGTTATGCAAAGAGTGTTGTTGATTGGATTTTAACTCGTGAAATGAAATTTACAATTGATAAAATAGATGCACCTATACATATTTTACATAATTTAGCACGACATGATGATGGTATTGATCAACTTAATAGTTATGATGCACTTGATGTAATTGAAGAAATAAAAACTCAACCAGATATATTTGATGATGTTGATGATATGACAACACATATTGCTATGATTCGTACATTACTTTCTAATACTAAACAGATAAAACATGATTCAACATATTATTCAAATAAAACTGTAAATATGTTATTACAATTATCTATAAATGCAGCTAAAAATGAAAATTATCGTTACAAAGGTTCTCATGTATCTGAACCATTAACTGTACTTGTTAAATTGTTTTATAATAATGAAATATTAGATAATATACTTTGTAAAAATGAAATCAAACCATCCTTAACAACATCATCGATTATTGAACTTTTTACAACATTACTTTGTCAACTTTATTCTAAGATAAATCTTGATAATGATTTATTAGAAAATTATACTTGTGTTGTTATATTAAATCTATTTTGGCTTATTTCAAATTATGAAAAATATAGCTATTTAATTGGTGAATGTAAAAAATTAATGGATATTGTAAAGATTGCTGCCAATGATAAACAAAGTTTTATTGATACATTTATGCCACGAACAATGAAAAGTATTCATCAAACAGCTAATGATATTCTAAGAAAATTTAATAATAATAATTAACATATGTGATTTGTATATGACAATAACGAGTTGTTTTTTTATATTTTAATATTTTTTATTTTAATTTGGATAAAAATAAATGATATCATCTTGAGGATGTGTATGTGAGATGAACAGGAGTACTGCGCCCACACCCACACCCTATCCCTATCATCACATAACAACTACACTAAGCACATATTATCACAAGAATACAGATTAGGTTTAAACGTCACGATTTTTATTTATTGCCTCTGCGATCATTACAAAACAAGAAAAGTATTCGCATGAATTTTCACTACCTATTCATCTGTCGTAGACATATATTTAATAATAGTAATTGCAGTCTTCGTCCTCTCTCATTCCATCCACTGAATTCATCAATTCGATGTATGTTGTCCTCTTCGATTTCATTTCCGCCGAGAATCAACGTGGTGATTATCTAGATGAAAATGGGAAGGTAAAGATATAGTATAGATCAAGAGAATGAATAATTACCTTGTTGTATTATGATCTATTAGCCAAATCTTGAGGATGAGCATGGGCGTGTGTGTCGTTGTACACTATTCTAATCACACCCGCATCCTCTTTTCATTTTAAATTTTTATTTGATAACATATATTGGATTTTTGAGTTGAATAAACAGAACTTCAGATAATCAAAAGAAAGAGTAAGTTTCGATAATATTCAATTTAATTTTAGATTCTACAAAGTTTTCTTTCCAGAAAAATAAATTTCTAAATATTTATGTTAATTTGATAGAATAAATTAACTCTTCTTTGGTAGTTTAATTATTCATTGTAATAAAAATTTTAACTTTAGCAGTTGAATTCTGACCGAATAGTAGAAAATGTCGTTGTTTTTAAGAAAGTATTCAACATTTCACAATGATTTACATACAATGCCAGTGTCAGTATAATGTTTTCTTCTTTGTTCTCTTGTATATAGCAATATAGAATATTCTTCGTATGTTATTTGTCAATCACTTCTAACTCATTGTTTTATTTTTCTTCTCTAGTGTTTCCTATTTCTAAAATATATAAAAGAAATAATTAATATCTTAGTTTGACCATAACTATTTGTCATGATGGACAATTTCAAAGGATAATAAAATTATGACTTCAGTTGATTTTGTTGAATGTGAATGTGACATTATTCTGTACAATTCTAATTCTTTTGTTTATGTATTCATTTCTCATAGATTTGATAGATTTTGATGATATTCATATTGTTGAATAGTATTTGACGAAGGTTCATACTGAAGATGAACAACTACACTTTTCTTATCATTTATCTAATCTATGACACAAAACAATAAAGTCAATTGTACAATTCATTTCTGATAACAGACAATGTTGATATATATTCTCTGTCAACTCAATACAAAATAACAAAAACATTTTTTTCTCAAAAAAAAAAATTTATTTTATTCTTCAGGAAGCGTTGTATTTCCTCCATGAAGGCATGATTCTCAATGTATTCTTAACAAAAATAACATTATATTTTGTCTGAAACACTTTGTTTTCACATCCTTCCTACAAAACTCCAATATCATGAACATTTTTTATATTTACAACAAATGATGCCTGACATTTCATATTAGTTTTGAAAAAGGAAACAGATCCATTGTTTTTATTTCATTCAATAGAAGACAAATATCAATAACAATTAATGATTTATAAATAATAATAAATGAAAAAAATGCAGAAGAATATATTTTGTTATTATATTGATATGAACAGAAAAATGAATAAATTTTGGAAATTATCTGCAACATTTTCCCTCAGATAATCAGTAATAAAATAGAAATATTTCTGTATAGTAAAATAAACGAGAAGATGTTTTTAATAGAATCAACAACTATGTTTGACATTATATAGATTATTAACTATCAAGAAATAGATTCTCAAATGGTATCTTTCACTTTATTTTTATGTGTTTGTTTGATTTAAAATAAAGATAATAATGAATGAATGATTCTGATATCCACTGTATATAATCACTTTTATATAAAATATTTGTAAAAAAACATCCTATGTCAATGAAAACAACAAGATCATTTTCTTGTTCCAGATGAGTTTTGAATAAAATATTGTCTACTATAAATGTTGAAATATACGAGATAGCATGTGAAACTAAACTAGGTAGTTAAAATAATATTTAATATGAATATATTTCTACAAAAAAAAACATTAAAAATCAGCATTTTTTGAAGGAAATGTCAAGTTTCCTGGAAGTAAAGAATGTATTTGAACAAAATATTTTATTTTTTTTCCATTCATTTGAATGACTATAGAATTAAGCTGTAACTACGTTGTTAGATATCCAATTATTGTCAAAAAGATATTGAGGCGATAAAATACAAGGTAGCGCTCATCCAATGGATTCGCTGACCCTTTTCTGAAAGAAAATTTTCTATGATTATTATTAACAAGTAATGCTCGTTCAGAGACTCGCTGAGCTCTTTCTTGAAGAAAACGTATTCTACAATACTATTGAACTTTTTACTTGTACAGTTTGGAAAAACTAGCATCAGATTCGAGTTCCTCAACCTCAATTGCTCTTCGGTCAACCCTTAAAAAAAAACTTTTTTGCAAAAAATGTGGTCCTTTTTGTAAAAAACTGAAAGATGAAAAAATTCCAACAAAACTGACCCCAGATTCGGATTCCCCGACCCCGATTACCTTTGATCAAACTTGACGGAGAAAAATTTTTTTCGTAAAAAAGTGCTCCTTTGTCTAAAAAACTGAAGAATAAAAAATTTGAAAAAACTGACCTCGTATTCGGATTCCCCGAGCCTGATTACCCTTGGTAAATCATTTTCTGATCATCATCGATAAGTTTTCATTGACTTATAAAATGCTGCAATCTGATTGGCTTGGACAAACGGGACAAACGGACAAACTTTAAGCATTTTTATGGAGCATATAACCCTTTCTTTCAGAAAAGGGAACTTTAGCAATAGATTCATATGAGTAGAAATACGAATGAGGATGAATTTGCATCGAAGATAAAACTAGTGCATTCATCTGTCATATGTTTATTCAAAAAGAAAACAATAGATTTCAAAATTTCATAGTATTATACAAGACTTGATCATTGATGTAATTGCTATTTCTTTTGTGTTCACCTTCTCTACATATATATATATATTTAATCATATATTTAAGAAACAAATCTGAAAATTTGTTTCACTAATGAAGAAAACGATTAAACGAAAATAAAAAGGTTTTTTAAGATGTGGAACTTACTGAGGAAAAAATATAATATCTATAATCACTAAACGCTTACATCCGACTGTAATTGTTAGAAAATCTGTACGTATCATATGGAGTATGATTGTACTGACAATCGTGGTTACGATTATCTCTATTCATGAATCATACTCAATAGATTAAAACTGAGTGCAGATCAAGTTTTAATTGTTTTTTTCTGAATGTTCCATTTCGACATCCAATTGAACTAATGTAAAGACAGTCAATTTCACTTTCATTGCTATTTATCTATTCTGTGATATAATAAAATCCAAGATATTTCTAATCATACATAATATTTAGTTTTCAATTCATGTAGAAGTATCTTGTATAACAGAATATTTTAACGTTAGTTTTTCCTCTGTCAGGAAATGTTGCATACCTTTTGACCAGCACTGATTTTTAGTGTTTTATTAACTAATAATTACACTAAATGTTGTCTCAAACAGTTGCATATTTATAAGAGTTAACAACTCTATCTGATAAGAGTATTTTCAAAATTAACAGTGAAAAAGGAAATGCGCACATTGTTTTTTATTGATATATGGTGTTTTGTTGCAAATGTTTTATATTAACACAATGATATACGTCAGAAAAGAATTGATCACCCAAGAAAGATAGAGAGAGAGAGAGCATGATATATATTTTTTCTATGATTTTAACAGTTTTTCTAGTTCAAATCGGGCTGAAAAACTTTTGAGTGAGAAAACAATATCTAAGTTTGTTTCTGCATTCTTGTTTTTTTATATCAACAGACCAGTCGGTAAGGAATGTTAGATATTACTCAAAATATAGATTTCAATTAATAGTTAAGAGTCTTTGTAATTGCATTATTAATGTTCGAAAATATATAAAAGACAAATTTTTTTAAATATATTTAAGATTATAAGAGCATTGAGCTTTTGACAAGATATCAACAATGAACAGCAACAACAGAGTCGATGTTTATGATGTAATTTATCGAGAAAACAAAAACCATAAAATGTAATCTTTGTCTTTTTTTGATTATTTTAGCCCGCAACAGTTAACTCGAATGCAACGCAACCAATAACATTGTATGTATATTATAAATTATAGAAAATGATAAAAGAGGTCAATTATTCTAGATGTGAATGTTTTCGAAAAAGGAAATTCACATGGATCGTATTGATTATTATTATTATTCTTGCTTTGATTACAACGATTTCAGTTGTTGTGCTCAAAACAAAAGAGATCAACAGCGAAAAAACATCAACAACGGAAGAAAGAACAACTGAAACAACAGAACAAATGGAAACAACAACAGGTAGTCAAAATGCAATAATTATTTATTTTGAGATTAATATAAGATGAACTATTTCAACTGACAGAAGTAGAACTGCATTGTTTATTATAAGAGCTTATGCATCATATTTCTAAGCAACAATATCTTAAGTTTTTTCAAATACGCAATGAAATTTTCAGCACATAGAAAACTATTTCTGAAGAGCTGATCGTTGAACTAAAAAGAAAACAAATAATGCGATTATTGATCAACTTTCGAAAAACATTGTTCGTTTTGTCTCAGTAGGAATGTGTGTTGTTCGTCACTAGTGAAATTACATATGCATTTGTTTCATTGGATTGAATGTAACATGAATACTTATTTGTATTCATTGAAAACAATACAAAGTTTAAGTTCACCAGGATTGGGATCGATGCGTACCTTTCAAAAAAGAATGAGTAAATAACTATTTGACGTTGCCAACAGAGATGAGAAATCTCTTATTGAATAGAATTAAATGTGATTAATATCGAGTGAATCCATAATTTAACTATCGAAATAAGCGAAAACTATTTGATTTTTTTCATGTAATTGCCATATTCACTCTTAGCAAAATCAAAATTTTCTTTCAGCACATCTGCATTTTATGGATTTTGATCAGCAAAAAAACAAAATAAATGCAAATCTTTTCTGTTATTATTTTATAGAACAACTACCACTTCCTTTTGTCATCGATTCCAACACTACATGGAAACAAGATGCGTCGACTGTCGCTGGCGGACATGGCCTAGGAAATGGAACAAATCAACTCAATCATCCCTACAGTGTCTATGTCGATGATGATAATAAAAATATATATATTAGTGACCAGAACAACCACCGTATTGTCAGATGGGGATTCAACAAGATCAATGGTGAAGTTGTTGCTGGTGGAAATGGAGAAGGAAATCGGATAAATCAGTTAAAAAAACCGTCAGATGCCATTTTGGATAAAAAGAGTAATTCTCTTCTTATTTGTGATTTTGGAAACCGTCGAGTAGTAAAATGGTCTCGTCAAGATGACACAACATCACAACTAATAATAATTCCTTTTATTGGTTGTTGGGGTTTGGCAATGGATAATAATGGTGACCTTTATGTTTCTGACTTGTTGAATGATGAAGTCAGTCGCTGGAAAGAAGGAGAAGCGAAGGGAATGAAGGTAGCAGGCAAAAGTCGAAATGTAGATCCGACTAATCAGATATACATTTTTGCTTATATTTTCGTCGACGAATATTATTCAGTTTATGTAGCGGATAGGAAGTTTGGTGAAGCGATGGAATGGAAGAAAGATGCAAAAAATGGAACTATTGTTGCTCATGGGCATATGAGCGAGATGTTGCCCGACATTCCACCTCGTCTTGCAGGAATAATTGTTGATCGTATGGGTAACATTTACGTATCTGATGTACTGACATGTCAAATAACACGCTGGTTACCAGGCACAAGATTCGATGGTACTGTTGCTGGCGGAATGGGATGTGGTAACGGAACCCGACAGATTAAGTTTCCTGCTGATTTATCGTTTGACCGACAAGGTAATCTTTATGTTGTTGATCAGCTCAATAATCGTGTACAAAAATACGCTGTGGAACTGGATTGAAACTGATTTTGACGACACAAAGAATATTCATCGACAATAGTTTTTTGTTAAAGTTTCTTTTGTCATTGAGAACGAATGAATGAATTATAAAACTATATAAAATAAATAAATAATCTTATGCATTATTCAGCTTAATCAGTCAACCTTTTCAGATGATTTTCTTTGTTATCAGTCATTGTTTTACTAATAGATACAACATAGTGCATCAGTAAGTGCTTGAAAACGATTTGCATTCTGATTGAAAGTTGTTACAACTGCCGAGTTTTGACGATGTTTATTAAAGTTACACAAAATACTTGGAAGTTTCGATCAAAATTTCTTACAGAGATCGTACTTTGGAAAATAAATGCATGTTGTAAAGTTAACATTAAAACAGTAGATTAACAATCCTTACAAATTGTAGACTGTTCACTATATTAAAACACAATATTAGAATGAAATATTCTTTTTCGAGCTCCTTGAGTGTTATTTCTATGAAGGCAATTTGATATTTATGAAATACAGTTCATTTCTACACGCTATTAATATTATTCTTGTTTGGTGCAGCCCCATATTTATTCTTTCAATATATCTGGTATGACAAATCAACATTTGCAGAGAAAGAAGATGTTTGAAAAAGAAAAAAGCGTCATTAAATAAAAACAAATGGTTCTCTGGTGTTTTTGTTACAAAAATAACATTAACATATCAACAGAATTAAAGTATTCCCATTAACTATTTTTAAATTATTTCTTTGTAAGAGGCTGAATAGCCTTCGTCTCTACATAGTATATGAATATATTTTGAAATGTTTTTCGATGTTAAAAAATAGAAAATAAGTTATAGTAAACAAAGAAGATGGTCTTTCTACATTGTCAAACTGGTAAAAACTTACTGATATCTCACTCCGTCTCTTTTTTCATCCTTTTCTCTTTTCTCCTTAAAAGCCCTTTTTTCGGTCTCTTTTTTAACAAAATCCTCTTTTTCTGTAAACTATTGGTAGGATACCAAGTAACTTATCTTTTTCTATTTCCAAAAGAAAAAAATTGAGTATTTTGATTCATGAAGAATATGGTAAAAGACTATTTTATGTGCCTCACTCACTTCAATATTTAATATATAAAAGTTTCTAACAGTGTTGATCGCTACATGCAGTACATATTGTTTTTAATTAGAGAGAGAGAGAAATGAGTTAAAAGGTAAAAAACCGGTCTCCATAGCGTTTTATAATGCCAAAGAAGTATTGTCGGAGCATCAGCTTATTATTTTTCTTTTTTTATAGTGCTCTGTGAAGAAGATTACCATATTATATGTTTTCAACTAAACTAGCATTACTTTGACGTAGCAAGCTCATGTAACGAAGAAAAAAAAGTAAAGTGTGCATTATCTGGTTTATATAGTTGGAAATAAACAGCAGTTGGTTGTTTAAAACGTCATGCATATTCTGCCTAATATCTATCTGAATAATCAATCGCTTGGTGAGTACTGCCACACACATCACGTGTATATGATATTCGCCATTGAATGATAGTTGAAAGCACTTGGTTATTGAGATATTTACAAAGAAAGTGAAAGTTTCATTAATACAGGAAAAAATGTGTTTTTGGAGTTTCTCGGAAAGCCAATGGAATCCTTAGAGATCAGCTGCAACCGATATAAGAGATGCTAGAGATATAAAAGAGAAGACTAGTATAGGAGACATAAGAAGTGTTTGCATATATGATCTATTCTTTTTAATAATTCTTAATTTTATAAACAAGAACAAGATGAATAAAATATTAGTTGAGATGAAACTAAAACTATTTAATGAGTATTTAACTCATCTATAATTTACAATTAAAGCCGTGAAATAAAGCATTATTGAAATAAAATGGAAAGGGTTTCTTGATGATTACTGAAATAATGCCAATAATTCTTGAGCAAGGACAAGAAATAATGGGTCTTTTATATCTACGATATCTCCTGCAGCTCTTATTTCACGTGTGGGGGGGGGGGGGGGGGAAGAAGAGCTCATGTCTTCTGTACCAACATTCTCTTCTATATCTCCAACATCGCTTATATCAGAAAATCTGTTTAGACAATAGTTTGAAAAGCCATGATTTTTCATTCAAGCATTACAGGCAAAAACAACTTCAAATGAGAAAAAGATTCATTTTTCTTCAAACAGTATTAAGATGTTTTTTAAGATGAAAAGTTAGAAGCAAAGAAGAAAAACCATTGAATATTATTTTCTCTAATATTGGTTACTTAGTGACACTTTCCTTGTGTGCAATACTTGAAAAAACAACCTTGTTCGATATAAATAACGGACACAGAACTCAAACATATTTTATTTATATAAGAATGGGAAATGGTTGTTATGCCACAACCACTCTTCCTATAGTACTAGATTTTCAATTATCAGAAATCGCAGATCTTTATAAAGCATACGAAACAAATAATGTTGAACAAGCGAGAAAACTCCATCTCGAGGGTGTGGGTATATCTTATTCATACCCTCACCCATATACACACCCTTGTTATGTTCTTCTTGACGATTAAAGCATTTAACTGAATATTATGTTTCCTGTCATATTTGTTATATCTGTTGCATGTCATTCAGAAGTAGCGTATTAACCATTGAAATTCTACTAGTTATCACTCGATTCTCTCTGAAAAGAAATTCAATAGATAGTTCATCATTAATATGAATATAATAATTCTCTAGAATGATAAATAATATTAAAACAATCAAAAGCAATGTACAACATTGACAACTAGAAAACAATAAAGCATTTCATATTACAAAGTTTTCAATCATTAATATTTATAGGTTCAATTCGATTTCGAACATTAGTACACAATTGACGTACTTTCCAATACAAACATAAACCATACCAAACAACATATTTCAGTCCAACAGTTAATCCACCAAATAATCCCAAATATGTTATTATCATATATAATACACTATTTCTTTTCTCATAGCTATAGTGACATGTTAATGGTGTACAACTAGAAAAATAACTGGAATAATTACTTGTATTATACCATGTTTCAATAAATAGTTCATCAATCAATGTTCCAATTGTTGTTGATGATATTGGTGTAAAACGAGAATATAAGGAAATATTAAGAGGTGGTAGAACATATGAACTATTAAGAAAAGTAGCTAATCTCTCCAAGCATGTTGAGTTGTAAAAACATTCAAGTGTCGAAAGGCGAAGACCGTAAGCAGGTAAACAACCAATAACAAGACCTATTCAAGGAAAGAAAATTTCTAGTGCATATCATTCACTAGAACAGCATTATACTATAACTTCATACATTCGGGATTCTTTTTATACAACAGAAACTAACCATCATGATATACATGTCAGATTTACTTTCTAACCAAGTATGTATAGTGGATATCTATATATATATGAAGTTGAGTGCATATATTACGAACTACCATAGATGAGTGTATAGGTTACAACGTCCATTTATGTACTCTCTTTCGACCCATTTTCTGATGCTCCAAACTAAATATATAAGGTTGTCACTGAGAAATATCAGCTCTATTACTATTAGTTCATAAAAACTTCGGTTTTAAATGAAATAAAGAGACTAGTCAAAATCGATAATGAACGGCGTACTATTGTGTGATATTATACGATCTTTAGGTATTTATATTTATTAGCTATATGTTCATAATTTGTTATTGCATTTATTCATTGATTTTAAATGACATTTTACCTGGGAACTTTTCTGTTTTATTCAAACTCGTCAGTAAGGATCTCGTGCATGTTGACATAATATCACAAGTACAAGACTGACCACTTTCATTGTATAATGCTGGACTTGTTAACATATAATATCCATCTTTGAGACTTGGCGAACGAAGATTCCAATTTGTTAAGAACATACTCGGCAGTTGATTGGCACGAAACATCTCTATGATATATTTATGTATTCTTCGAAACCTAGCTGGTGTTTCAACAATAAAACTGTTCATAATCGAATTGATTTGAGTTTGAAATGAATGACGTGTTAATGTTTCCACGCTTATCAGTTCTCGAGAAGAAAACATTTTAATGTGTTGGCGAGTAGTATTTATTGCAAGAGAACACAATGTTGATAACAGCCGAAATTCTGTACTTAAGATTTTTCTATCAAGATCGAAGAGAAATGCATTTGCTTCATCTGAACCCCAAAGCAAACTGATAAAATCTGGTGTAATAAAATAACTTGAACACACTTGATGATAATTTTTTGGTTCAACTGTAGCAAAAGTTGAATACTGTATTGTAATTTGTGAACATGGACATGAAAGGGATGATGGGTATTGATCTTGAAGAGACTCAAAGGTAGATAGTGTCGGTGTTGATATCGTAATAAGATGTATTTGTAAATTAAGAGCACTAAATATTATAATCACAAGTAGTGCTATGAGTACGAAGATAACGTAGAATCGAGTAGCTATTTGTTGACGTTGTTCAACTAATATTTGATCTGCTGTTTGTAGTTGTTCTGAAGGAGAGGTTCTTGATATTATTTTATAGAAGTTCATTTTTCGAAGAGAATGTTGAATCTGAGCAACCAATAACGACAGCTTCCGACCAAAACCTGAGAATAAACAAAAAAAACTAGTTATTGATGAATTAACATACAAATCATCTGAGTAGATAATCTCAAAGATATCATTCAGTGTTAAATATTCGTCATTAAACATGCACAACAAATCAAATACTGTCTGATTTATTATTAATATTCTACATATTGAATATGATGTTGATTCTTACTTGTTTCTACAGTGACTTCAGTTGGAACTTGAACCAAACGTCGTCTGCGACAAACATGATATATTGGTTGAAGTAGTGTTACAAGAAGAGGAATGAATATTTTAAGTGCAACAGAAAGACCACCAATTATCCCACATACAGTTGCAACAATATAAACTCGATTGAAACGTTGTTCATAAGTATAAGTACATTCATCTGGTGCACATTGATGATAATATGAACTAAAATTAGTTGTGTTTGTCCAATCTTCAATAAATAACCGGGAAACAATGTTATCCAATGTAGTATTAGGTGAAGAACGACGATCAAATCGAGGATTGAGCGGTGTAATATTAGCAGCACGTGGATCTATCTTTGAAGCGTTAGTTTCAAACGAACGCCCTCTAATTATCATTTGCAGACATGATGTATTGTAGAGGCATTGAAGTGAAGATGCAAGAAGTGAATCGACAGGTAGACAACTTAGCACCATGCTAGGAATCGTGTGATTTGGTTTAGCTGAGTTACCCTTACAATTTCTTTTTGTGCAATAAAATCCTTGAGGACGTGTACAAGAGGTACTTTTGCCACATGAGCAGTCGTTATCATAGCTTTGTGTTGATTTAAAGTAATGCATTGTATTATTATTATCGTTTGAATGATATATTTCAGCATTCGTGCTGCCCACAACAATAAATTGGTTTAGTTGAATCAAAGCACGAACAAGTTCAAATAGGCCAAGAAAAGAATCGACAGTCTTAAATAATCAAAATACATTAAGAGACGACACAAATAAACATCAAAATTGAGCTTTTATGAAAACCCATCTCATATCATGCTTGAGAAAGAAAGCTAGTACTCATTTGTATAAGATTGAAATCATTGACTACACATATCTTTGTTGATTTCGAAGTGTAATATGAATGTTAGTTTATAGACTATTTGTCTTCTTCTTGTATTATTACTATGCAGATAGAATCACAAATAACAATAGAAAATGAAAGAAAGAATGAATGGTTGTTACATAGGAACTCTACAGAATAGATTAACTGTGATATTGTTTTCATTTCTACTTTCTTTAGGCTTCTCAAAAAAGATCTAAAGGTGTACATGGAACTATTTGATTCTGTCATGCATTTATATCTGGCATCATTTTTAACTTTCATTTAGTTTTGTTTTCACTCTTAGTTTTTCGACAAAAAATCGAAGAGAATATACAAAATCTTCGTTAGTATTTAGAACTGAAACTCAAATTACAATCTCTCATCTAAGAAGTAATCACACTCATATAGATATCTGATTGAGTAAATGTACTAGATTCTGAATCACTTGTTTAAAAAAAGGCTAGATTAACTTGCCATACTCAACAAAATAAATACTATCCTCTGTATGTCCTATACCTGTTGTTGAAATTGACGAATGAGTGCAGATGTTTGTATTTCGAATAGATCAAATGCCACTACCTGACTACTAATAAATTCCATATGATTAAAAACAAATAGTTCATTTATCACTGTCTCATTTGACATTCGACATAATGTTTGAAGTAAAGAAAACAATTCCATACCTATACCACGGAAATCAAAAGTGTGAAAAGAAGGAAAAGTTCCTGTAAAGTAGAGCAACCAGGCATCATCTTTAATGAAATCACTTGAACACACTTGATGATAATGAGGCACTATATCTATGATTGATGAGTATGGGATAGAGAGACGAGTACATGGACACACAAGTGTTCGTGAATATCGTCTATACAATTGTTCATATTTATTTAATGATGGTTGATATACAGTGATACTTCGTATTTGAACAGAGATTGATGCATAAAATACTAAAATAATTATTCCAACAACAAATGTTAGCAAATAGACACGTGTAGAATAAATACCATCAGTAATCTCAGATAAGTATGGAAACATATTTAATGTAAGTAGTTTCATCTTTATTAGTTTCACAAGAGACATTAAACGATCTTTTAAACCTATAAAACAAATCTTTCAACTAAAGAAGATAATCATAAAAAGAAAAAATTCACTTTGATTGGAATTTGTTTCAAGTTCAATTTCATTTGATAGATTCTCAGTTGTGTTAGACTGATGTTTACACTTTTGACATCGTCGTATGATATTAACAATAAATGGAGCAATAAGAAACATAGCCATCTGTGCACCACTAAAAAGACCAATTATGGTCATAATTATATAAAGAAGATTAAATCGTCGATCATATGTATAAGTGCATGAAAGCGGAGAACAACTGTTAAAATAATTATCAAAATTTCGTTTTTCATTCCATGATTCAATAAATAATTCATTCAAAAGATATTCAACTGTTGTATTTGGTTGAAAAAGAGATGATGAAAGTGGTGAAACTGATGAGAAACCATGGATAAATATTTGCAGTTGCTGTATACATGATTGGCTATAGAAACATTTAAGTGATGATTGAAGTATTGTACTGTATGGTGAACAACCAACCATCATACCGGGAACAGTGAATAGTCGGCTTGCAGTAGCAATATACACAGGTTCATCTGCAGTTGAAAAATTGTGTCTTGAGTATCCATTAAAATAGTAAAATTCAGCTTGTATCATACAAGTAGCGTTTCTTATACAAGAGCAATTAGCACTCAAACTGTTGTATTCATTTGGAAAGTGACTGTATATATCAGAATCAGGATTATATTGAATAAGATAGTTCGTACGTAATGCTGAATAAATGCCATTTTGAAAAATAATTAATTCAAGATGGTCACTTGTATGTTTCATATCAGCTATTATTGTTGATTTTAGCTGTTTTACGAGTTGATTTATCTGAGCATCAAATTTTTCAATGGACAAAACTTGAGTGGTCATAATGCGTTTAGAATTAAAAACAAATAATGAATCATCCATCATTTGTTTTATTGTTTCACAAAGTAGTGCAAGTAGCTGGAAATGAGATGACACTATAATGCGATAATCTAACCTATAATAGTCACCGATGTTTATCTTAGATAAAGCTGAAATAAATGAATGATTAAGAAATTGACTTGTACATATTGGATGATATTGTGGATCAAACGAAAGAAATTTATGATGATGAATCGATGTTTCTGTACATCGACATGAAAGTGTACTTGGATATCGAATAGATAGGTTTTTGAAAATAGTTTCAGATGGTGAATGGACAGTGACAGAATGTGTCTGGATAGTGGAACCAGCGTAAGTAATAATAATAATGAGAGCAGTAGTCATTAGAAAGATAACAATTCTTGTTCCAAGTAACTGATCGATGGTAGATATGGTTTCTTCATCGTCGAAAAGATTAATTTTTCTTATATGATCACGTATTTGCTTGAACCTACTGATTCGATCATGAGAGATGGTTTCTGCCATTTACAAATTGAACAACTAGTCGCTCAGCTTCTCTTTATATGAGATTCAAAATATCATGAAGATATATGATAAATATTATACAAGGAAATGAAAAAAAATCCTGACAATGAATCGCACCAGTTTGTTTCTATCAAAAGCCATCTGTCCATTGTATAGATATTAGAATGAATTAGTTAAAAAAATATATGACACAAATATGTGTTTTTTTCTCAGGTTAGAATTTGCTCAAAGCAAATTTTTTCTCATTTTCCTGTTGAATAATATTTTGTGTATGACAAAATGAGAAGTATGTGACGATGTTTCAGTTGATCGATCAACATCTCTACTATTAATAAAAGAAGATGTAATGTCAGACAATAGATTTTTTAGCTTTAATTGTTAACAAAATAACAATATGCTTTCGACTAAAGAAAGGATCATACGAAAACAAATTGAAATAATTTTGTGTGTTTGCCAAGATCAAGGTCAAAGAATTATTCACAATCAAAAACTCAAGTTTCATCAATGAGGCAAATCAGATTTTAGTGAATATTTTTATCAGTGTTATTCGGAGAGTGCACTTAGTTACTTGGATTGATGATAGGATTTTTAAGGGTGTTCTTTCGTCTGCTTGTGTAACTGTGTTTTCTATGAAAAATAGCAGAAAAATCGCTTGTTGCACGCTAATCGGTCAGCTTCTGGATCATTCGGTTTTCAATATTTTGGAAAATCACCGAGTCAAATTAAGACACTTTAAAATCTGGAGAAGAGAGACAAATAAGATAAATGAGAGGAAAAAAATAGAAAAAGAACCGATAAAAGAAAAATAAATGGTAGAACAGAAAAAGAAGATAAGAGTAAAAAGAAATGGATCCAAACAAAAGAGAAACCGTATGGATAGGCACAAATAAAAGTGAAACAAAGGAAAGCAAGAGAGAAAATGAGAAACAAAGGTGCTTTTTTTTATATATGTGTGTGTGTGTGTGTTTGCTTAGCAGCAGTTTGAAGTTGAACATAATAACAGTTAATTCATGACTGTCAGGTTTTATTCAGTCGAGGATCAAGCAAATTCACTCGACGTGCGTTACTTATGTATAAAGAACTAATTCGAAAAGTCTGTCGATGATGAACCACGAGATATATTGAAAGGTGTGTTTGTGAAAATGATGGAACATTATTATTGATAAACTGAATATGATAAACTGATATTTTTCTCTGGCAAATTCCAATCGCGAAATTGAATACTAATTTTCAAATATTATAAAATAACAATATGTGAACATGATAGGAATATTTTTATTTTTCATGGTACTGTATGATCAATTATTATTTAATAGTTGTTTTTCACTCTTTATGTCGTGGAAATAGTTGTTATTTTTTTTATTTATGTGTTAGAAGCGGTAGAATATAGCAGCATCTGTTTTAATAAGAAAAAGATTTACTCATAATCTGTTGCTTTTCTCAAAGCACATAACATAAACTAAATTCACTAGGAAAATATAATTTTGTGAATGAGATAATTTTCTAATGATGATTATTCTATGCTTCAAGGGTATGGGTATGGGAAAAGAGAACCCCACCATCCCTACTTATACTCACACTCTAAAGTACTTTTGATAATAATTTTTGATTGAAAAAACATCTATTTTCAATTTTTCTTTAAACCTGAGTTTTTCAAAAACAACCTCACCAATAAAGAATTAAAGATGCATTATTGATATGTACATCAGTTGTAATGAGATATAATATATGTCTTAAAATTGTTAAGCTTGTTCTCCAAGAAAGTCATCATTCAATCGCACGATATTAATACTTTTGTTGTAGTTAGACGGCGCAATAACCTTAAAATGTGCTGATAAAGAAGGAAACTTCTTTTAATGTGAATCATGGTAAAATTATAATCTCAAGCGTTATAGATTTTTTCATAAAAGGAAAGAAAACTTTTCAAAATTTCAGCCACTGCCGTGCCATGCCGCAGCGGCTTAAAGAACGATACGACTACCGTGCCGCGCCACGATAGAAAAGAAAAATAAGCTGCCACTGACATATACATTTCTGATATACGATCGTGCTTACAAGATATTTCACTAGAATAATAATAAAATAATAATGAAAATCGTGTAGTTAAAATAGCGGCGGTAGTAAAAAGGTGTTGTCAAAAATCCGGAAAAAACATTCAGAAAAATAAATCCACAAAAAGAAAAATCCGGAAAAGCAAACACCTGAAGAGAGAAAAAAATTTATTCGTAGTTGATTAATCATCGTAAACACAACAAGCAAAAAGGATGAAGATGTGAGAGACAATTCGACAGGAAGTTTACTTCTTTGAAGCTACCCAAGTCATCAAAATCGCCTAGGTTTGGGCGATGAATCGCGATTTCAAAAAAACCGCTAGTTAATCGCGATAAATCGACGATTTTTTCCTTCGGCTGAAGGGAGTGTATTCCGAAAAAAATGTTCCGAAAAAAATGGGAATGCGTCTGTATGTCTGTCGTACGTCGCAGGTCAGAGCTCAAACCCATCCAATCCACCAAAATCGAGCAATTAGGTATCGAGTTCACCAAAAATGACCGATCAGAAATCGAAGTTCACAAAATTGACCAACCAGATATCGACAGTCATAAAATCTTCAAGGTATAGACGTGGGGATAGTATGAGGTGGGTCTGAGTGTGAATGTGAGTGGGGTGTGGATGCGAATAAAGGATATGAAGAGACACTCATACCCACTCCCACCCTCAAGATGGCTTTTATCTGCCGCAAGGGGATATACTTTAGGGAGAACTATATTTAACGGACGAATCGATTCGATGACTGGAACAATATCATCATTAGTACTTTTTATTATATATGGCTGTAAGATCTGACATCGATTATCCCTCGTAAAATTTATATTGCCTTCACACTGAAATTCTCCATTTTTGGCGCAGTTTATAGGTGTCTGTGTGGACAATGCCATTATATTGGATCCTATATTATCAAAATGTGGAGAACTATAAACAGAATCCTGAACCTGACAATGAAACGAATGTTCGATTGAAATTAGCTGTTCTAAGCATATATGATTTATACGTTTCTGAACAATGGGCGGTTCTCGACAAACTGTGTAGTTCCCAAAATCACATACTGTTCTTTCTATAATCTCTCGCCATTTAATATATCTACTGTTAGATAAGCCTATTACTTTTCGTAAGACATAAAGACGATGTTACCTAAATGCTCTGGATAATACCCTGTAGTATCATTAGTAATTCATTTTCCGATGTAATAAAATGTACAGCCTGCACAAATAGCATTCGCGATATGAATGTGACTTTCGACTCTCTCACATTGGGTACAGAATGTTTAAGATGCTCATAAATAATTTCTATAATTTCATTTTGTTTTACCATTGTTCTCGATACGGCGCATGAAGCTCTTCATTTTCTCGGAGCTATGATTTCTGTATTAGTTTGCATGATAGCCATATTTTCTTAAGCTCTACTAAATGAGCATGCTAATTAAATTGTACTGTTTGTTCGTGGCAGAAACTGATCATTGAATTTTGGACACTCGATTATTTAATTGCGCTCTTTTCGTTGTAATATAAACAGTTACATCTCCTGCAAAAAGAAGAGTTAGCACACCGTCAGTAGTAACGATGATTAGTCGTATGTAACGTTTACTACGAGGATAGTCATGGTGAGTTTTTACAGGTGCGTTTTCTGCGAAAAATCAGCGATAGAAGATTGGCTAGTGATAAATTTTGAACAGACATATTGAGTAACTGGTATTGTTACTGTTAAACCAAAAATATCATTTGCTTCATAATAATATCCGCTTCGACTGAAAACGACTGTTCTGTCTTCATGAATAACCAAATTTTCACTGTTAATTAACTTATTATGTATACTGTCTTTCCGTTGAACAGCTGGCGCATTGTCAATTGGTGAAGTATTAACGTTTGTGAACAGATCTAAGATAATGATGGTCAGATTTAATAGCATGGCTGATGTTGTCCCTATTTTTTCGCATATAATATAAAATTTCTATTGATAAAAGTTCAAATATCTACTTACTACCTAAACGATAGATTTTGTGACGAAATATTTCGACGAAATAATCGATAAAATGAACTGACAGTGCAACGTTTATATATAATTTTTCGATGAGACAGAAATATGTGTAATAAATTTATTAAGTGTATCAAATGGCACTGAATGTTGTGAAAAAGCTAAGCAGAAGAAATTACCACCACATGGAGCTGTTATTGTAAAGGGTAATAAATTTATGTGTCATACTTTTTAAACAGATAGATTATCTTCTTCTGCTGTTTCTTTACAAATACTAATAATTAAGAATCAAAGAATGAAAGCATCACTAAATGATACGACAATAGAAACGATCGACACGTATACATAAACAAAATGTTTTACAATGGAACAGAGACATATCAATTAAATAAATTTGGTTCTCCCTCGCTGTATGCCAGCTGATGTCTTTATGTTAAATATGAACATCTTGAAACTAATTAGATTAATCGTTCACAATTTTTTTATCAATTACGTCAAAAATATAAATAACGTCGTCTTCAACATTGTTTATTTTCTACACATCATCCTACAAAATATTTAAAAACAGCAAAGAAAAATAAACTAATTACCCCTATTGTTGGATCATTCATAGCTCGTAATTTATCAGTTACAAATATCGAATGTAATTCGGATGAAATACGTTTTCGTTTCAAATCAGAAAGTCATTGTACTGATGTGTTACTATGGTTAAAATCAAACGAAGGTTGGATTTTTGTAATTGGTACAAACGGTATTCATCGAGTAGGAGCTAATGAAACAGTTTAACGAATTTGGCATATTGCTAACTCGGTTCATTGTTTATACCCCAGAGTACATATAATATGGCAACTACTTCAAAAAAGAACAAAAACAACTTGGTTATTACCCAAAGGTCAACCTCTGTTAAATGAAATTCATCATTGTAATATACAATTAGCCCAATTAGCAACAAAAATGAATTTCAATATAATTCGGTCAGATATTCCCATTGACTAAATGTATGATGGAGTTCATCCAACTACCGCGAGGGTCGTCATGATGGAAACAACAATTCGTCATTTTCTAAAACAAAACATAAAATAATCTATTCTTCTTTTGTTTCATGTATTCCATCTTTGATGTCCATTGATCTTTAAATATTAAACAGTTCAAATTATTGAAATAAAATCTCTTTCAAAGTTTTTTTCTTTCAACTTTTATTTTTTTATTAATTAGCAAGTCAATACATGTAAATATATCTATCTATCGTCACAAATACTCGAAAAGCCGTTAACACTGATAACTATAGTTCATTCGTCAATATCTTTGAATATGATGCAGCCGTAAAAAGTGAATGGGTGTGGGTATGAGTCTGAATGGTACTTATATTTATTACTCGCATCTGCATCCACACTCACACCCTCAAGAGCCAACTTCACCTACGTTTCTGTAATTCAATTGAGAAAATATTTTACTTTCACTTTTATTTAAATCAATCAAAAACAAACATTGAAGAACATTTTTTACAAATATTTTACACAATTATCGTGTATAACAGATAAGAAGAATTGAACATGCGACGCCATCAAGCTAATTACAATTTTTGCTTTTTTGATCACCTTGCTATTTATTCTAAAATTAAAAACAAAATAAAAACATGTGTCTAATTAATTAACGGAATACCTGCAATACATCTTATCGATGTCAAAAAATAAATACGCGTTTTCTTTCACCGCTTCGACTTCTACTACTAAAATTGTTTTATCTGACGTTGTGCTGTATTTCGATGAGACGGAACGTAGCCCAAATAAATGTACTTTACATTTATGATATATTTCGAATTTTACGTATTGACAATTGCTGGAAAAATTGAATATTAAATACAAGAATAGCTATAAATGCCTCAGCTTTCTGCCAAATACTTTCCATTAAATAATGCGTAAAGAAATATTAACAGAATTTGAGATATAACTCTATTCTAAAGTTCCATCGAACACATGAAGGCTTAATAGTTTACTTTACTTTAGATTGTTTTATTAAATACATTTAAAAATATTGCATATAAAAATTTAATTCGTCATATTGATTTCTTTCTTTTTTTAACATATAAGTTTCTTGATCCGAAAAGGATTACCAATTTACATTTTGTAAAACACGATCTAAAAGGTGTATAGAAGTGTTTAGGAACAAAAATTTGTACCCTCCCCCCTCTAACACAGACGTGACCGACAGATGTTCTTTTGACCTCGTCATAGACAAGAAGATTGAATTGCAGAACAAAATAAAACTGTTGAACTCATATTGTTTAGGAAAGATAGATACGTGAGTATTTTCTTTTATATTAATCGATTTCTCTTTTGAATTTTGTAACAACTAGTGAGTTCATCCTATATTAAGTACCTGTTTCTGATATTCTATACGTTTACGCTAAAGGATGAAGTAAAAGCTGCTTCATAATAATACAATCAAACTTTTTTCTGGAGGGTAGAAACAACAGTTAGATCATGTTTCATATTTTAATCTTGCGAGGGATTCCGCTAACAGATTTTTCTTAGTTAAAATTATTAATGAAATGACTCCTGCAAACAACATATTATTTTCTTTTTATTTATTGAATTATTTATTAGAAAAATAGACCGATAAAAAGAATAAGAAAAGAAAGAAAGCGATTTAGTGATAATTTCTAATAGGTTGTTTTCTGTTTTTCATACTGATATTTTTTTTACTATTTTCGATTAAATAGTCAACTATCGTTTATGTTCATTTTATTATATAATAAAGGCATTTAATAATATTAATACCACTCGTCCTTCTTAAGGGTAGGTGTGGATATTCTCTTTATGCCATATTCCACCCTCACACACACTTTCGACATGCATACGAAACCACTGTAATAATCACACCCACACCCTGAATCATGTAAAAATGCGTCGAAAAAATAATAATGCTCTTACTTTTAATATTCAGAAAATAATCAAAAGAGGTATGTCTGGTTAGACACAAAATAAGGACAAAATCTACCGTCTTTAATTGCTGTAAGTTTCAAATAAAAACGTTCCCCATTGTTTATGATAATTTATTCTTTTACTTTTAATTCTCATCCGATAAATCTTATGAAGTTTTCATTTTTATTGATGTTTCATCTGATCGAGTACGACGACGATAATAAGAACAGCAACAACAACAACAACAACAACAACGTAAAATGAATTGTAGTATGGCAAGAGAAGATAATAACCAAATAGTATAAACATCAAAATTATAATAAACATACCAAGGATAAGAATTTTCAATTGGTATAAATGCTTGAAATCCATAATCAGCTACCATTTCAATTAAATCAACTGCACGTTCAACACCACCCTGTAATCGTATAATCCTCTGTATTCGTTTAATATTTTCTTGTCTAAATAAAATTTCGTCTTCTTTAAACATGATTTCAACTGTTTCTCTGAGCTCTTCTGGTGTAAAAGTTAATTTATCTAGCGATCGACCTACATTAGCATCGATGAGACGTTGTGCCATATCATGTTGATCACCAAGAAAAGGTATACAAAGAATAGATGTTCCCAACCAAATACTTTCATAAGCACTATTAATACCACAGTGAGAAAGAAATAATTGAACATTTGGATGAGCCAGATAACCCAAAGTAGATGAAATCCACGGAACAATACGAATTCTTGATGGTAGTTCTGTAGGAAAATCATAAATTTGATTTAATTTCCATATAACACGATATTTATCAAATGATTTTATTGTAAGATATATCTTTTCGATTTGCTCAGTTGTTAATAAAACTACCGTGCCAAAATTAATATAAATTATTGGACGAGAATCCATTTCAAGCCATTGTCGATCTTCATCTAATAGTTGTTTTAAATAATAATCCGAAGTACGTTTCACTGAAAACATTGGTCCAGTACATTGGACATATGGTGGTAAATGTTGAGCATATTCAATTCCAAAAACACTATTAACTAAAATCATATGGGAATAATAACGTGATACAAAATTAACTGAATTATTCAAATGAAATTTATTTTGTCTGATATAATCTAAAGGTCGATCAAATTGAACATATGTATATATCGTTAAGAGACAACGAGTTATAGGTAATATTGTGCGTAAAAATAAATTTCTCTCAATGGTATGAATACTTTGAGGAGGATGATGCAATATAGTGGGATTATAATCCGATGGTAAAACATCATACCAAGAAAGATATGGTAAAAGATCAGCATTATTAATTATATAAGGAATATTAAAATAATCAGCAATATCAACTCCAGCAAACGTTATTATATCGATAATAGCTATGATCTTTTCTTGCGCAACAAATATATTTGGATTAATGCTCTTCATTGCTTGTTCATACATTTGAGGATAGATCTTTTTCAAGATTATTTCTACTAATGTTAATTTACTGGAAAAAGAATTTGGATTTATAATAGCATTGTTAGTTACTAATTCAAGTTCAGTTTCATTGGAACATTGACCAATATCAATAAATTTTATTGTTGTATTTAAACAATTTCTTTCCGCATGTTTTTTCATGTTTGAACAACTGATTATATATATATTATATTTATTACCATTACGTTGATATAATTCATTTGCCTGACGTAATAATGGATTGAGATGACCTATAAATGGAATTGAAATAAATAAGGCAGTCTTAGATTTTTCTTCAATAGAAGAACATTTTATCACCAGTGTTGCCAATACAATAATAATAATTATCAGTAATTTAAACATTATTTTGTCAATCAAAAATAGGTAGAGAAAAAAATATTATATAATAACAAAAAATAGAGATTCTAGTCATATACTTCGTTCTTTTATAACAACTAGCTGGACTTATTCTTTTCTTTCTGTTGCCAACAACGATAATAGAGTCTTATCAATATAAACGCACTCCTTCATAGTAATATATACAATTATCATACGCAACACGAATGAAAATAGATATAAAACTTGAGAACAAGAAATATTTTTCATTGTTTATGAATTTATTTCGATGAAGTCTTTTTAAATTCATGGAGAGATAGATTCTGAAGAATATTTATCAATTAATTGAATTGATCGTTGTGAAATAACTCAATATATTATGCACTTTTACAGTTTTTAAAACGATAGATATAACATCTTAAATCTATAGGTAAGTGTGAATACAAATAAAATATGAATAAAACATCCCCTAATATGTTAGAATTTGCAATATAATCAATGAAATAAAAACTACATATTATTTTGTAATATAAATACGCATCTACTTAAATGAGAGATATACAATTATACACTTCTATTTATATTTTTTCTGTAGCTGAAATATAAATATAATTCTCATACCCGTACAGTTTCGCAGTTATAACTATCTGATGAGACTCTGAAGCAAGATCGAAACGTGTCGTAGTTGCTTCGCTCACCGTCATCTTCTACCCTCAATAATAATCAATTAATTAAAAAAACAATTTTTTTTGGTTATTAGACTAAATATGAAATTAAATAAGATGAGTTATTGATAAAATTGCTGCTACAATAGATCCACTTGCAATTCCAAAATATAAAGCTGCAGTCATTAAATAAGCAGCTCTTTCACAATTATTCATTCCAACAATTGAATTAGGTCGAACCATAAAAGTAACTGTTGCAAGAAGACCATTTGTTATTCCCATTATTATTATTAAACAAAGAAGTAATATGTTATCTATAGTATGACGATAAAATATTATTATAATAAATAAACTTCTTAATAATGCACAGAGTAAACAAATTTTTTCTGAAAAATATTGATGAACTTTAATAGCAAGTGTACGACCAATTAAATCTTCAAGATTAAATGTTCCAATAACAAAAGGTGAACACCACCAAAGTTTTCCACTAGAATTAAACCAACCATTTGTTGATGCACTACATGGAATACCTGGCCACAATAATAAAGTTATAAATAAAACATAAAATTGAACAAATAAATGAGTTTTTAAAATTATAATTAATTTCCAAAATGAAAGTTCATTTTCAAGAGAATGTAATTCGACAATATCTCGACGTTTTTCTTGTTGAAATAAAGCCATTTGTTGATTGATTCTTATATTAACTGGAGGAATATGTATTAAACGATAATACACATAAACCGCTATAAAACATAACAATATTAATACACTCATAAATATATAAAATGATAATTGATCATTATCAATATTACTATGAATAAGTACAACAATTAAACGAATAATTGTATTTGCACTAACATTTAAAACTCCGACCATACCACTACCAACTTGAGTAGCTTGAGTAAATGAACCAGTTTGAAATAATTCAGCAATCCCAAAAAGAGAAGATTCAGTAAGTGTGCCAAGTGCGTCAACAGATGCAAAAGCAATAATTAATAAAATTTTATTTTTGAAACTCATAACTAAAACCAGGTATAATACGTTTTGTAAATCTATATTTATACAAATCAAAATATAATTGAATTATATGAAGAAAAAATACTGATGAACTAGAGGAAAGAATTTTATATAATAATTTTGTGCAGATATCAATGATTGATATGCCCATAATACAACTAAATTATATTTCATTATGGTATTTTGATATATCATTACTTGTGTCTTCTACAGCAGGAACAACTTTAACTGTGTTTATATGTAAATTTTCTACTTGCTTGAGCATCGATTTCCATCCAGAAAATAAATTTCTAAGTTCACTTATTCGAAGACAGTTAGGAAAGAGTTATGTTCTTGTAGATAATATGTATATATATATACGAAAGAAAATTCATTCTTATATCTTTTCGAAGGACAAAAGAAAATATAATTATGAATTTTTTTTGATAAGAATGACATGTGTGAGAATAGAATGACAAAAATGACTTGTGGTAACTCAGTGTATGGCCTGCATTATTTTCTATTCCAATTTTATTTTTCATCATACACGATAAAATGATTTCTTCTTTAGTTTTTATACTTTTTGTAAAGAGGGTGTGGGTGTCTACTGTTTCTATTCACACCCAAACCCTGAATCAGTTTATTTTTAATAAACGTTGAATATAGTTTTGATATCAATTTAGATACTATTGTAAATGAGTTTATGTTAGAAAACAAAGAAAGAAAATAAATAAATTATTATGTTGAAGTAGTGTAATGGAAAAACATTTTTTATTATTCACTTAGAAAATGTAATGCTTTTCTTAGACAATTTGAGCCGGTACTACCCATGACTTCTACCTAGAATGTTCTCATATTAGTATGAACGTGCAAGACAATGTTTATTAGTAAAGATAATTATTTTAAAAATACAATATGTTATGCTATCAAATGAGTTTTTCTAATTATGAAAACAACAATATCGCATGTAAATTATATCTCTTTCCTGTTATTACTCTCGCATTACAATTTGCTGACGTAAAACAGAATTAATTTTCTTACCTAAAAATATTTTAAACTTATTAACTGAAACAGGAAATAGCTCTTTGATGAATATTCTGCGACGTATATAACTGTTGGATACTTTTGTTTTATTTCTCACTACAACTTCATAGCACACAAAATGTTATCGACAATATGGTGGTCGGTATTAGGATTAGTTCTGATATCGATTCATACTGTTCAAAATCAGATAATGCAGTCAAGTTTGAATTTACAAGCGCCCGGACTTGATTTTTTACCAGCAAATCCGGTTGAACTAATCACCACTTATACTGGTATGAACTCCTTTCTTTTATGTTATATCCAATGTAACATGAATCCATTATGCCGCACTTTTGTCAGTGACATCGTATTACCTCCTGTCTGTCGCCTATATGAAGGATCGATCCATACAGGAATTATTGTTAAGTGTTCATCATTAACATCTCGTGTTGGTGGTCTTTATTATTATCCATCACTTTATGATGTGTACAATCAAATATGTGATCCGCATGTATTACCATCTAATCGTTACTTAATATGTGTTGACAATGTATGGCAATGTCCAACAACTACATTCTGGAATGGTTCAATGTGTTTAAATCAAATCTATTATGGTGATTCATGTACAATGAATGAAGCATGTCGTCAAGACATTGGTCTTCAATGTTCTTCAGATTGTCAGAAATGTATATGCAATTCGAGAGCTTCTTGGAACAATATATCATGTGGTAGGTAGAGTGAGATGCACTTATTCAAGTCATTTATCTTTATTTTTTTTAGTCATCGGTCAAACAGTTTGTCCAAGTTCGAAACCATCTGATCCATGTGTGGCAGCCTATTGGCCACTAGATGATAATGCCAATGATCTCACTAATACACATAATGGTACATTCGTTGGAAATCTATCATTTACTATGGGATACATAGATCGCGCTATACAGTGTTCTGGTACAGCATATATTAACACATCTTACATTGATTTTTATCGTCGAAATTTTACCATTGAATTTTGGTTCTATATTAATAATCGCACGAGTGCCAATATAGGTTTATTAGGCGAATGTATGCATGGTAATACGGACACGTGTCTTCATTTTGGACTTTGGGGTGGTTCAGCACCATACATGGGATTTTATAATGATGACAGTGCAGGTTCCAGCAGTATTGTAAATTATCAGTGGTATCATATTGCATTCGTCTACGATAATACTGCTAGACAACGTCAAATATATGTCAATGGGTTGCTAGAAAATATCACTTTGCCTAATTCACTCTCTCCTAGTGGTTACCTTGGTCAATCTGGTCAAATAATAATCTGTAAATCAATTCATTGGCCATTAAACTCTATAACTTACATGGATCAAATACTTGTTACACAACGAGCAAAAACTACTAATGAAATCTTGAATGATGCCACTCTTATCGCTTATTATTCATTTGATTGTGGTTCTATTCTTGATTCAGGTCTAAATCTTCTTCAAAGTATTGCAGTTGGACAAACAATGATCAATGGTCGAGTGAAAGATGCTCTCTTATTCAACTCAACAAGTGCTTATTTTCGAACATCATCTTTTATGACTTTTGGTATTGCTAATCAATCATTTTCGATTGCTCTTTGGGTGAAACCGATGAATCTTCGTGGTATTCTTGTGCATATATCCAATCAATCAACTGGTGATGGATGGTGTATGCCATTACTAGGCTTCAATTCATCTGGCATTCTCATTGCACAAAGTTCATCTTTGATAATTGTGGTTTCTACATTTCCATTAAATGTTTAGACGCATATTGTTCAAACATTTAGTATACAAAATGGTCTGCAACTATATATCAATGGTACATTATATCAAACAGTTGTAGGTGCACCAATGACTCCTCCGTATCAATCAATGTATGTCAGTATTGGAAGTCAACAAATGCGAGAATCTAGTTGTATGTGGGGTGCTATCGAGCCTCATTCATATGCTGGTGCGGTTGATGAACTACGTATTTATAATCGACAAATTACTAGAGCAGAAATCGCTATTATATCTTCATAGATTGACATCCAGTTCTCTTTAATTTGTCAATAAAGAACCAACTATATACTTAAAAATAAATATTATTTTCTGCTTTACGTTAATATTATTTTTTATGCTAATTTATTTTCTCTGACTGATGTTATAATATATTTTAATCTCTCAATAAATAGAAAATAATATTGAAAATCACATATAGAAATGCATAATTAATGGTTCAATCAAAAGAAAATCTTTAGGGTGAGTGTTGCCGTTGGTGACTTCAATACACTCACCTACATCCCCAATGGCTAAATTTTGTCCACACGTTGGACAATGAGATTTTTGTCTTATACTAAGACGTTTTTAGACACAATGTTGATGAGATGTGTGATTACAATCTATGATTATCGCCTCTTCTTGAGGGTGTGAGTGTGAACAAAGATACTCACATCCACCCAACTGAATTTTATCGCAAAGTTTCGACTAGATTCAAACTAGGAACTCAACAAGGTGTCGATAGAAGCATGTCTGTTTTGATTAGATAAAATTTTCTTGAACTTTACCAATGATAATGCATGATAGATCTGTGGGACAGGTTCTCATGAAAAGAAAAATTTGGTTGCACAACATATCTTATCACTGAAACAAAGAATACATACACAAGTCATGCTTTTCTCGATGAAATTACGTCCAAGACAGCAAGCATCTTTAAAGACGCGGCTTTAAATATGGTATTACTGTGATGTGGGCAGAGACTGTAGTTATCTGGTATAAAATTTATTTTGAATCAGAAAAAAAGGACTACTGACTGATGGGATTCTAGTCAATCATGTGTTAGTGTCAAAATGAATAGTTGTAAGGAGTTTGTTTGAATTGAAAATAATGCTGCCAACGTGAGAGGTGATGGGAGCGTGTGAATTATTTCGATTTTCGATCAGCTGTTTGATGAATGTCAGTGGATTGACGAGGAAGGAAGCTTGAACCATTTGTAGCTGAGCACGATGATCTGCGTCCACGAACCCATCCACGGTGATCCACCCTTTTTCGAAAGCTTCTTCTTCAACCTGTGTTCGAGGTTTAGGGCATAGACTCAAACACTGACAATAAGCCGTTTGCTCTTTGACTGTTTCAAAGTAGAGAGTGCCATTGAACAAGAACAGTTGAATCAAGCATTCCATTGGAATTAAGTGAGCGTTGGTGATGGAAGAGGATGCAATCGTTGGCGGAATGGTTAGCGTGGGGGTGTTGATAAAAATGGATTGCACTCTTTTCAAATGAGGCAACAGTAAACGTAATGTCGTCAGTTGCGAAGTGTTCAGACGCAGATGACCCATCAGCCAATTAGCTTCGAGAGCATTTACGAATATGAGCTGTTGATTTCGATAAACAACGATCCATCTCGGCGGACGCATAAAAGGATTCAATACTTCTCCTTTCGCTTGAACCACACGTTGAAACTCGGTTGAAATCCAAAGATTCTTTAGCCAGCTGTTTGGTTGACACTCCCTGGCAAATGTAGTACCCGCAAAGGCGTAAGGCAAATAACGAAAGACGTTCGCCAGTGCATCTAAATGTAACGTAGTACGGCGGTTGTCAGCTAATTGCTTAATTTCTTCGTGTAAGATCGGCTCACACGGTTTCACCGGTGGCGGGCGTTCTACTTGTCGTTCTTCTTCCAGTTCTTGTTCTAGCTCTCGCTGTTGCTCTTCATCTAGCAACTGAGACAAGCGTTGCTTTGTGCCGCCATAGTCGAGCAATCGTTTTAAAACCTCTTTCTTCAATTCAGTCGAGAGATGGAGCTTGATATGTCGATAACGATCGAAGTGAATTTCCAGCACTGTTTGAAGCACTTTCCGAGAACCATACATGCTAACTAATTGAATAATCTCAGCTTCGAGACATTCTTTCGCTACTTCTTCCATCAATGTGTCGGTGAACGTTTGTTCCTGGTCACTCCAGTTGACTTTCCGAAAGGCCACGGTCTTTCGTTGGAAACTCGCACTTTGCGCTGCCCAATGATGCAATCCGTCCCAAGTAGACTGAATCGTATTCTCGTATACCCAACGGAGAATATCAACTAGCATAATCGGCTCGTGAGCGGTGATTTTTGATTGAACCATCTGTTGGTGAACTTCATGCGAGCTCCAGAAGGTGAGTGAGTGCCCCTTCTCTAACTTTCTCATTCGCATGCAGGCTTGCACAAAGCGGTCCTTGGTTAGCCCCGTGCCCAAGGTCACTGCTGCTCGGAACCCGATCGGAAACTTAAAATCAGTTCCTCTCGTATGAATCTCATCCAGATAGAACACGCAACGGTCTAAGCGCTCGTTGGCAGGAGATGTTTCAAAGGGGTGCTCATGCAACTGCCGACTACAGGCGATGATCGAATCAGTCTGGAAATAAACCGCATAGTCAATCTGATTCCTGTCAGAAAGATTCAGCCATTTCAGCGCAATCTCTCGGTTGCTTCCGTCGATAAACAATGCTCCAACATCTAAGATGACATTGATGGTATCCTTAGACTCGACGATTCGAGTGATAATCTCCTGTGAATTGATGTTGATGGGGAAGGATTGGTACTTTTCGTTTTCTGGCTGTAGTAGATTGTTGACGACGATGGCATCGGTTTTTTGCAGTTCAGGTAGGTCGTACTGACGAATCTGAGTAGGAAGTAATAGCTGCGTGTCATTTGTGCCACTGAATCCCGTGATAATTTTCGATCGAATAGACGAAGACAAATCCCAGGCTGATGCCACTAATTTCTGAGGGAATTGTTTCGCTTCGCGTGGAAAGACGAAATGATTGAGAAAATAGTTGACAACTAGCGTATTGTAGCGAAAAATTGGATAGAGTAACTGTGTTGTTTGTTGGCAATCCCTCAAATTAACTCCTTTCCATTGTCTGATACCGACATGGATGTTTTTATCATCTTCTTCAGAGACAATCCATTGATCGTAGATGGCCGCCGGATCATTTTCCTCTTCGTTTACTCGTTTGAAACATTTTTCTAACTGGTCGTCAGTCAATCCCGAGTAATAGTATGTCAAGTGCGTTAAGACAAGAGCGACATCTGGATGGCCGAATTCAGTTCGATCGGCTACAACATCCTTCGCACGAAACGGTACGGCCATTAACCGATTGAACACACAGTTTGGATTAATCCCGTAATTCACTCGATAGCGCTTTTTCAAAGCAACCAACAAGACTTCGGACGAGAGCAAACCACGAGCAATAAGAAACAATTGAATGCTATGCAGAGGAAATCGATTCTTAAGGGCATCCACCGACTGTTCGGTTTCTAACAGAAATGAGAGAATGACGTCTTTATCAACGTGTCGATAGTTTCCATTATCAACCCACTCGCTGCCTACATCGTGACACAAGATTGGATATGGCTGGCATGATTGCAACCGAAACTGCGGGAAACCACTGCGGCGCTTCGCAGGTTGGTAACAAATTGCCTTGGGAAACTCATCGGAGAGCTTTGGCGCGTGCTTTTTAACTAAATGAAGAATCGATTGAATCGTTTTCCATCGTTCACTACCTCCGTCCACTTGTTGTTGCCCGCCCACCGTGTAGATTAACTGATACTTGACGTGTAAGATCTCATCCGACTCGTCAAGAATATCCCGAACGTACGATTTGATCCAGCGATGAAGAATTAGCATTGAACGGCCGGTTTTGTACTCGCCGCGTCGGCAGTTATCAATGGTCAGCAAATCAAAAGAAAGAATATCTTCCGGGGAAGTGATGATCACATCGCAGTTCCTCAATCCTCGTCGTAGATAACCCTGAATTTCTTCGATTTGTTTGTCGTTGAAGTTCAGGTCACGCCGGCAGGCAAATGGAAATATACGTCGATTGAGCAGACCACCTAGTTTATACCGTAATGAGTGATAGTTCGTTGGAAATAGTGATTTAAGTACAATGATGCGAACTAAACTGGAAGACGATGACGACAAACTCACGGCTAACATTGGCAGAATGACCGATGTTTTGCCTTCGCCCATATTCATTTGCATGACGATACTGCGTACCGATGCATCATTAGCATTTAGATGGGGCTCCATCATATGTCGCGCGACTTTGATCTGGATCTCTCGAATAGTTATGTTCATTTCCAGCTCTAAAATTAGCCAAGGAACGTGCTTGGATGGGATCCAGTTCGAGTGTGGCATATTCGAAATCTCCTTTCTGAAGTCTTCGGATTTGCCGTTCATATCAAAGTGTAAAGCTCGTTCTGCGTATTGTTGCAAAGACCAATTGACAAGAATGCCACCCAAGAACGTTTTTTGATCGACCGATAAATTCAGAGCGGCTGTGTCTTGTTGTAAACGAGCAATAAGGACCGTGGGAGTCATTCGGAAGAGCAAGCCTGTTTTGAATAATTGTTCATTGGATGCTGTAATAGATTCCTCTAATGTCTTCCAGTCTTCCGTGGATTCCTCACGCAAGCCGCGAAGAAACTGCATCACGTTGTCGATCGGAGGTTTCCGGAAAGGAATTTGTTCGTCCAAGAGTAATTTGGCCCAACTTTCATCTAGCTGCTGTTTGAAGTAGCTGGTAATTTCGTAAAGGGAGTTTTTTGGATCGGCTAGAGAAGGAAAAATTGCTGGTGGAGAGGACTTGCGTTCAGTGCTATTCGGAATGATGGCTGCTATTGTTTCATGGAAATGATTCACAGAAGTCTGTTCAAATTTTTGTCGTGCGTTTGATAACTGTTTTGCATCGATCGCTTTGCCTGGCGGGCGAAGTCTTATTTGATGGTGATCTTTACAGAGTTCTACAACGAACTGTTGAGCAGTGTAAATTACTTGAGTGTGAAAGGGCGTGATGGCGACAGAGCAGATGAGAGATTGAACTGTGTGTAAAAATAAATGAAGCTGTTGGTTATTTTCCCAGGATGTTAAAAGATCATTGATCTGACAGATCTCGTTAAAATTTAATAATTTATCAGACCGTACAAATGAATGACCACGCACTGAGCAACGTCTCACTTGTTCTAGAATTTCTGCTTTCTGGCGCGCTGTCAATTGATTCGGCAACTTGATCTTTTTCTCTGTATATTCTGTGTCTTCAATATCCACATATAGAATAAATAAAGGAAACGTGATTGAAGCCAATGATATCGAATGGACCTTCAATACTGTTCTTAGCATTTGCAGATAGAATGGGAGGAACTGCTGATTACCACAGAGATAATGAAGAAAATCTAATAGAGTTTCCAAACGTTCAATATTATCTGTTGCTTTTCCCGCCGCTTCTACTTTGAAACGCTGCGCCATGCGTAGTAGACCAACCCAAATATTTTCAAGCGGATTTTTCGAAAGCAACCATTCAGACAATGGTAACCAAGGCCGCTTGGAGCAATCGAGAAGGCTGACAGTTCCTTGGTTATAAAGGTGATGGACAAGATGAACGGGGTCATAGCTAGTCGCATACGAGCAACAGTGCACAGTGGAATAATGCGGTGTCCCGCGGCTGTTGCTCATGATACTAAGCTCTAGTTCGTCGGTTAATCTAGCTGACAGATTATAGAAGTCTCGATAATCCCAATAGAGCTTTTTCATTAGCGTTTGATTATACACTTTCTCGTCGAATAACTTCGGTATTTGGTTCGACGGTATCGCTGGATACATGAATCGGAATTGTTCACTATCATTAATGAGGTTTTTGGCGATCAGGTAGTAACCGAAATGTTGCGTAGAACGAGGTAGGGCGCTATGATTCCAGTCCAGTTTGGTCATCAAATTAGAATCTTGAGGATAGTAGCTCGTCCGTGGCGAAATACTAGCAATTTGACTTAGAATGTCCAACGAAAGGCCACTATAAGGCTGAACCGACGAACAGCCAGCTGAATGTAGCAATTGAAAGGCACGCTCCATACCTGTCATGCCAGTGTATTCATCCGATAAGACATGAGACGTCATAGCATGTAACAACGCTAGATATAGCCAGCCTGTAGGACTATCCGTTGATTGCAGAATTTGTAATCGGTCATTCATGGTGAAGACAAAGTAATGACGAAGAAATTCGCTTGATGAGGAACGTCGTTCGACGTTGACGATTTGATGGTTGTCGAAAGTGGTAGTGGCGTGAACTTGTCCGAAAGGAATGATGAATTTCCGATATGGGTAGTTCACTAGCTGATGAGTATCGACGGCTAGAGGCGAGAGGAGCAGACCGGACTGCAAGCCCGTCAATGTTCCCAGCCACTGATTGCGTGCTACGTACATATCGGAGTATTCCCGAGACGTGATGAGATGGTTTCCAGCATCGTACCTGAAAGCAATTCCTAGACGTGGTAGATGAATGTGAACGGTTAGATTGGGCTGCGATCGGAGCGGTGAGTGAATTAAATCTAAAGCATCATCTCTCATCATATGTACGTGAGGCATGTCGTCCAGACGAATGAAATACAAATGAAACAAATACTGAAAAAACAACGATGTTTGGTTAACTAGAATCTGAGAAGAAGCTGTATCGGTAGTGGTAAGATATCCTGTCGTCAGTGCCAGTGCATAGGGTTTGTCGTCCAGAAAGCGCTTGCTCTCGAAAGAGATAGAGCGAAACTCAACGACTTGAGTTTTGCTATTCACCCAATGGCTATGATTCAAGACGAAGGAGATGGGCAGCTCGTTTTGAAAGCAACTATGAGGAATTAATTGAAACGTTTCGCTCGTCTGCGGATGTCGTTCGATAATCGTCAACCACTTGTTTTGACTGTCGTATTGAAATTCGTAGTAAACTCGTCCATCATCGTGATACGAATGCTTTGTGATATAGGTATTGGGTGTCTCGGCTAGTTGTACTTCGAAAATATGGTACCCAAACACTCGGATAAACAATTTATTCGAAGTGATCGTCTCAGGTAGAAAACCAACGGTCATCCCATCAACCAAGAATTGTCCTCGGATACAATCAATAGAGAGATACCTGGATTCATACCAACAGTCGTACCATCCATCATGCGTATCTGCTCTTCGTTTGTTCCATTGTCCGTTCATACTGCCTTTTCTTTTAATTACAGCCCAATAGATCGCCGCGAATTCGTTCAAACTTTGATAGGATGTCTTTTGAAGCAATTCGGTAATTGTTGGCTGCAAGTCGACTAAGGCACGCTCACTATGTCGCTTCATATTTCTCAAGAAGACACTGCCGTTTCGAAGAGTTTTATTCAAAACCATATTGTCGTGAACTGTCGTGACTACTTTCAACAAAGAAAGAATATGTGTATTCGCCGATAAGACATGATGAGTTCGATCCGAATGCGTGGCGAATGTTAGAACACACGACACGCCGATAGACTCCAGTTTAAGACGAAGTTTTTCAGTCTGTCCAACATCTGACGAGGCGCTCTGAATACTGCTCGAAATCAAGTCAATCCATTTTTCGCCGGTTCGACGGCATCGCAATACTAGATCTACTACTATCTTCTCTTTCGTTGGATTACAAATGGTCAATATTCGCATGGTAATCGTAGTGATGACCATCAGCACCGACTCATTTTGCCAGTTGAGCTCACAATCGTCCAAGTGGCGGTTCAAGCGAAAAATCAGTTCGTCGACGAAATGGTCTTCCAGTAGATCTCGATGGGAATCAGCACACCAGGGATTCACTCTTTGCTGTGAATCTTCCACTAAGGGACCAAACTGTAATATCGAGTGTATAACGAGTATCGCCACACTTTCTTCAGCAATGGCTAAGGATTCCATCTCTAAAATCGTTAATAGATTCCACCATTGCAGCCGATGTCCGGATCGAAACGAGCCAAACTCGACAAATTGTGCTGGTTGCAGTTTTGATGGCAGTGTAGAGAGTTTAGCAATGACGCGGTTTTGCACAAACTGAGTGTCATTGATAGTGAACTGAAGCTGTTTGTAATTAGGATCCTGAAGCTGTGGCGTCAGTGTGCGACATTCATCACCGAATGCAACTGGCTGTGTAGGTGAGATCTGAACTGTGAGACTATTCTCGAATAAGAAACCCTCGACCGGTGTGCTTGAAACGCGTGGTGGGCTACTAGCGTATGCCTGTGTGACTGATTTGGTCGATGAGACCAGGTGAACTCGTCGACCACTGGGCCCGGTAGAATACGGTCCTAATTTGATAGAATGTGGTGGCGTGCTTAACCAGTTATGTGTTTTCGCGTCCGGTCGTGGTTGAGGTCGGTTGATAAACTGCCAGACGATATCTCGGTATGCTCGAATGGCAATGGGCATTTGTAGTTCAAAAATAACTGCTAAAGCACTTTCGTGGGAGACGGGCAAAGGACATTCAAAAATGTTGACTTTGATATTCTGTGCATTTGTTTCGGTTATACATCGACGGCATTTATGTGAGCGCCCATCCTCATAGTAACATCTGCACGGAAGATGAGCTACTGAACCCATCAGATTCATGTACCTCGCTTTTTCCATATTCACTTCTTGTATTTTCTGCTGTTTATCCCATTCAGCTTCTGCTCGGATTCTCTCAATGCTCTCTCGCATCGATGATGATTGCCCAGCATAATACACGCCAAATGCATTTCTGGAGTTGATACTTTTTAGAAGGTCAGGATACGGTTTATCAATGAAAATCTTGAAATAATCACACAGCTGTTGGGCCCAACGCATGTCGTCTTGATTCGGCAATGTTAAGAATTCGAATAATATCATCAAATCAGGAATGCTGATCGAGTGTTGTTTTAATCGTTGCAGCTCAGGATCTTCGCATAGTTTTTCATGAGCGAATCGAATAATTGTTAAAGAGGTGAGAACGAATCGACTGTGGCCGACAGGATCGGTTTGACCTTCGTCTGGCCAATAATGACATAATGCATGTTCTTGATACTCTTCGAAAAAGTCTAAGAGAATTTTCATACGATTTTTACCCTTAATGCATATTGATGGCGCGTTGATCCATTGTTTTAAATTCGTTCGTACCCAAATTTCCATGTAAGTCACAGCTATTCCGATAGTATAATTCATTTTTGTCGTTAGTACAGCGTACGAAGGTATGAAGTCTATATGATGAAAATCAGTCGAATCATCTAACTCTGTCATACCTGAAAATACTCCCGATTTTTTGGGTGAATCTTTATCCTTCAAATAAGCTTTCAGTTGTAAGCATGCGTGCTGAAATGTTTTAGGATTAGCTAAAACCGAACAATCGATGACTACGAGCTGTTTTTTCTGTTCATGTGTCTGAAAAGGTTCTTGCCAACTTGATTTGAGAAATATTTGGTCCATTTTCATTTGCACATCTTGTTTGATACGCTGGGCCCATGTGATCAGATCATTGAAATCCAGTGATGGAAGTGACCATTCAATTTTATTCAATCTTCGTGTGATCTTACGAAGACCATGAATGACTCTCTCGATCGAAGTCTGTTTCGTGCAAATGACATATGTGAGAAAATCGAGAACGAGTAATTTATAAACGAGAATACCCATGTTCCCCAAACGATTAACCAGCATAGTTTGAAAAACAGTCTTCATCGTCATCCATAAGCCAGAGCGTCGAAAACGAGACGGCGTTCCATTGCATCTAATTTGATCCCGATGTTTTTTCTTGAATGGAACAGGCGACTTGCCACTAGTCTCGATTTTCATTCCTTCGAAATGTTGAATCCACCACTGACACACATAGTGTGAGACGGGAACATCGACGATTTGCGGACTATTGCGCGAAGTGCCCATGCATTTGGAATACTGAATGGTATTATGCATGAAATCCATTAATAATTCACAGTGAGCGGTTGAAGTCAGCTGAGATCGATCACGCAGTCTGTACTTTGTGACGGGAAACGAGGACTGATGCGGGAAAATGGAGGAAGTGATCTTTTCAATTGGTAGTAACACTTCCCATGCGGATATCAATGGTTGATTGAAGTTATTTTCATCGACCTCAACTAGAACTGCGGCGTTCTGAGCATGAAAGTAGATGGGAAGGTATGCGCCTAATGGGAGCTGTTGAAGAGTCGATTGTAGAGTCGATACTGACATAATTTGCACGTTCTGTAAGCGCGACCAGCGTTCGACGCACTCCAAAAGACCTTGGAACATTGGAAACACGGTTGCTCCATTAGTTCCGAATTGTTTATGTAAGAATTCATTTATGCAGTCCAATAAAACATGCTCATTCTGATGATTATTTTCAGTTAAGAAATCAGGTGAAGATGGTAGATCATAAGGAAGAAATAAATGATTAATAATCGATTCGTTCATCTACGGCAATTCAGAAAAGATTCGAAATTGGTCGTAAGCAAGACGAATCAACTTTCATAGACGAAACTATGAAAGGTATTGACAAAACGTCGTTGCTCACGAGCAATAAATGGCTTCGAGTACGTAAGAAAACAGCAACCATGCGTCTGTGTATGGTTTATTAAAAGGTAAGAATAAATCTATAGATGCCTAGCTACTGTCGACTGACGATGAAACTACGCAAATCATCGACAAGAAGAAAGAAGAAAAACACATTTCATCTTTAGAAGAAATGTTAATGTTTCAATTCCTGTTCTTTCAATCACAACGATTATATTAGTAATAAAAAAAGCCTTTGTGAACCACACATGACTTTGCAGCTGATGAATCAATGACATCTGCTTAGATCTAAATGCTTGTATAATCTTCTCGTTGATCCCTGAACGTCTCCGCAACTTGGAGATAATAGCAGGGTTGCCAAATCCAAATTTTAGAACAGAGTTTTTTCGTTAAAAAATAGGAGTTGATCAAGAGAGTTTTTTCACAAAATCGGGAGCAAAATCAGCAAAGTTTCTCTCGAAACTAGAAGGAAAATACGACGGTGCCACGTACTTTATCTGCGAAAAAGCAAAGCTTTTCACCCGAGAATACATCCTATTCCGCAATGTTGAACATTGTAGGAATCAGTTCCGCACTGGAATCGACTCCGTCCAATTCTGGGAATTCGATCGACACACAATATAAGAGACCCACTCGTTACTGAGCGAGTTCCACCGATTTCGAGAACTGATTCCTGAAATATTCAATATTGTGGAATAGGACGACTGATCTAGAGGTGAGCATTTTACGGACTGAATTTTTTCAAAAAATTTTTTTTGTCGACCCTGTTACTGGCCATAAAAAACTAAGGTACCGCATAGATTTCTGCTAGAGTTGATAAAAAAGGGGACAAAACACAGGTTATTTAATTATTTGATGTAAAATTCACTTTAAAAAAATGGTTCTTGTTGGATGGATCATACGTGCTCTCCAAAACTGCACCATCGCACGAAAATATTTTCCCTCTTCGTTTTTTATTATCATACTTTATATAAAATTTATTGCCCAGTAGAGATATGACTTGACAACTTTATTTCAGTATGATTTTACAGTACAATAAAACTCTCAAGTCATATCTCTACTCGGCAATAAATTTTATAAAAAGTATGATACCATAGAAATAAAGAGGGAGGAAAGACTTGTCCACAATGTATCTTATATTTAGGCCCATTTTTCTATAAAAATTGCTTCTCAAAAGAATTCAAAATTTAGTCGCTGTTTTCTTTTATCTGTTTCACCAAATTTTTTCGATACAGCATGTGATTTCAATCGATCAGACTGGTTTACCATTTCACAACAGATACTCTCGGTACTGATTCATACCATGCCGCAAAGAATGAATATTCTAAGAAACAAAAGCTGAAGACGATTAAAATACTCGAAAGAAGTCGAAATATATCATTTTACAAAAAATATAGGAGTATTGTATAAATACACAGTATGCAATTGAGTTTTGCAAACCAGAACTTGTATTTTTTTGAGAAATAAATCCTAATATGCGACCAGACGTTTTGTGACTAGCTCTCATCTTCTGGAATTTCAAAAAAATCGAATACGATGCCGATTTCGCACTACTTGAGCTGTTACTGCATATATCTGACTGTGATAATCCTCTTATTTTTTCATTTTTCATGCATTGCACGGTGTAAAAAATGTGGAAACCCCTCGCCTCCCCTCCTCTCTTCATAATAGAAGCTCCCGTAAACTTCTAATATGTCCACCAGCTGCAGCGTCTGAAGGGAGCTTCTATTAAGTCAAAAAAACTTTTCATTAAATGACTACAAAAACGATTCGAAAGACTTCCACAGATTTTCAAGATTTTTATAAGTTTTTTAGAATATTTCTAGCGGGATTTTCAAATTTTAGCACAGTTAGGTCGGAATCAGTGAAATTTTTACTTTAAATTTGGAAAAAAAATTAAAAAATGTGAAAATGTTTTTTGAGAAATTATAGCGCTTCTAATACGTCAAATGCATTGCTCATCTCAGAGGGGCTTCTAGTGTGATAGGGGCTTCTGTTATAGGACGGGGTTTAAGAAAAGAATTAAAATCAAGAAATCAGGAGAAAATCTTAAAGATCAGCTCCTGAATTCAAAAGGAATATTATCAAAAGAAAAGTTTAAAAACCAGGAGTCTCTAGGCCAAATCAGAAAATCTATCAGCCCTGCACGAGAGGCTAGAGGAGATGTAAAGGTACTCCACTCTTTTTGGTCGAATCTCAGACCTCGAAAACGGTTCGACCGATTGAGCTGAAATTTTTACCACAAACAGAAGACTTATACTGAGCAGACACTTGCCCAAAGAAAACATTTATTGAGAAGATTTTAACTAGTTTTTTAAAGGATCTTAAGAGTGGGTGTGGACGTTATTTTAATCATACTCACACTCACACCTACCCGCATTCACACTCGCCCTTGTGAGGTGGGGGGAGAGCTCGAACGTTTGTAGGGGAACTGAGCTCCCTTCAGTCACGGTCTGGTTACGCCACAATCTTACTCTTTCAACCAGTTGAAAACTCCGTTGCACATATAAATACTCGAAACAATCTTCAATCTTTACCTGTATGCGTTGAAAGACAGAATGTAACATCATATTCACTATCCATCATCGAGCTCTGAAGTTATTTTTTTTTTTTTCTGGGACGAGAAATAGCTTTTTCTGGGAAAAAGAATGTGAGAACAAAGAAAAATATCGTGACACGTCAGTTAATATTGTAATGGAAGCAAAAAAATTGTTTCGGAAAGCAGAATATAACGGAGAAGACAGACAGGCTTTTTTTCCGGGAAAAAGAGAATGAGAAAACTAACGCTTTTTTCTGGGAACGATACTGAAAATTGCGCAAAGTTGTTCGTACAAAAAGCTATTGATTGTGGATGTAAAATCAGTCGCTACGGAGATTGTTTGTTACGATTATTGTATATAGGTTCTTTATGGTAAACTAGACCAGTGTCTTACGGCGGGATGGGTGTGAGGCTAGGAAACATGAAACTGAGCACACACCCACAAGATGCGCAACAAACAATAAGGACACACACCTTTGTTTAGATATAAAAGATAAAAAAAAGAGAAGGAATAGGAGATGATGATGTGAGTGTGAATGAAGCCATTTTTTCTCCAACAATACTTTCATGCACACAAGTATCCTCATATTTATTAAACATCAAGTTGGTTAAATATAATTCAGTATGAGCAACTGACAATAAATGAAACACATCGACAGCAAACTTCAAAGGTACGCAATTGTCACAGAAAGCAAAAGGTAAGAATAAAAGTTTAAGCAAGACGACAAGATCGTCAGCTAGTCCAACGATTGTCGTGATAATATAAAGAATATCATATCTAATAGTATAGGTATACTTTCATTCAATAGGATAATATTGATCGTAATAAGCAGAATAGTTGACATGAGTATACCAATGCTCAGTCATTATCTGTTCCATCAGGATGTTGATCGATGTCGTGATATTATGTTGACTATTCAGAGAAGACTTCAATGCTGTTACATTGATATGAACATGATTAAAATGATCGAATTGAATTATTGCACGAAACTCATCAATCCAACTTTGGTTGTACAGAGAAGCAAGATTTAACTTCAGAGTTCTTTCGATTATTTGACAGACCATGAAAATCCTGGAACAGAATAGAAGGTTGCTATATTTGGATAGGTAAAAAGAGCCACTGATTCAACACACGTTGGATCAAAATGGCAAGAACAAGATGAGGGCGATGTGAAGTATATTGCGGGAAGTATCAATATTTGATAGTTCGTTTGACTGGCTGTATTGATCTGTACTGTCATTGATGTTGCGTAACCTGAAAGGAGAGCATTTGTTTGTGTTGTATCACGAGTGGGTATGGGTGTGG
>CAJNOI010000323.1:39217-69957 GCA_905250115.1 Adineta steineri | reverse complement strand
TGTTTTCCAAAAGAGATATGTCAATGTCACACCAGAACACACAAGATGTTATTGGTTTTTTAGGTCGTAGTGGACCACATGAAATACTGGCACCAACATTAACAACACAAGTTAGCTTACTGTCATATAGGTGGATTTGAACTTCGATCAAGAAATCCTTGAATTAATGGACTCTATCAGTGGTCGATTAGCTGATTTGGAGGCTTCAGGGTGGGTGTGGGTTTAGTTGAGTGTTAGTTTTTTACCTTCACCCACACCTGTTTTCGATAGTCGGAATAATCGTCCTGGGTATCCATCAATAATGAATCTTTTGATAAAGCTCAACAGACTTTAGTAAAAAAATAGATTTAAGTTTTACGAATATTGTAAGTTGAAAATATAGTTAAATTAAAAATAAATATAAATTTATGGTTTTCTACAATTTTATTTAGGCGATACAAAAACAAAAACGACGATATTAAGATATCTAACAAAAGAAAAGGAAATAGAAAGAGAACAAGGTTAATAACATCGATGCGAGCAGAAATCGACACATAGAAGGTGATTGTGAAGTTGAGTTCATTCCTCTTGCTTGTTCAATAGATAAGCAAAAGAAAAAAAATAGGAACAACAAATCGCTATTTGACTGACAATATTGTGAACAACGTCCGTTGGCCACTGTTAATAAGATGCGTCAGTCTATATGAACTAACTATATTCGATTAAGTACACGTTCATCTCGCCTGACAGCATCATTCGAAATCGTCATTACCACTATTAACTACAAGCAATAAATATAATGACTGCAAATATTCTCGCATTATCATCCACTGTAAGAATTGCCTTTTTATAGAGACAAAGTGATGTATTTTCGTTATGAATACTTCTTTCTAAATATGTGTCTGTAAAGTAGGATTGAAGTGAAAGAAAAAAATACAATTAATAAGTGGAATATCGTCATTTTAATATATAGATGGGCGAGGATGGTTTGGGTCTGAGCGTGATTGAGTCTTAATTTCTCATCCACACCCACATCCTCAAGATGGCTAGATTACTATCAATGTCTTAACTAAGTGAATAATTATTCAAGGTGTTTTTGAATCAGAACAATTACAATACCTGAATCAAATCAAAGAAAATCTTAAGGTAAGCATTTTTCAAGATTAAAATAGTGAATAGCAGCTTTTTTTAGTCCAAAGACGCCAAACAGAGAATCTCACGTATGTTAAAACAACATCAGTCCTCTGATAGAAAAGCGTACATGTGCAAAATCTCAAGAAAATCGTACACAATTTTTTGATTTGATCTACTAAACTGGCAGCGTAGTTACTTGTACTTCTGATGGACTTAAAGTCGACAATAAAACTGGTATTTCTCCAGAAAGATACAACGAAATTGGCAAAGCCGTATTCCAAAATAAGGTTCAAGAAAGATTAGACAACATCACAAACTTACCTCCTGGTGACCGAAAAGAAGTGATGAAAAATCTCGTAAGAGAGTTTAAAGATAACGTGAGTGCAGCAGAAAAAGCTTTTCACAACGATATGAATAAGCAAATCAATAAAATGATAAATAATACATAATACGAAGCAATGTAACTGACAAGCAAACAGATTTTAATAAGTTTAAACAATTATTAGTAAAAAAAATATATGGCACAATCAATCCTGATGAATAGATACAACTGGAACAACGATTTCACAATTGCTCACGGCATCGAAAAGAACACTTTTTCCAAAGTACAGTTCACCATTGTGACGATGCAGATTATGATAAAACTATGAATGTATTAGAAAAAGCAGCTGCTGGAGCAAAACATTTAGAAGAATGGAAAATGGTCCAACGCAACCTTGAAGATACCTTGTTACCTCTATGGACAACCACATAATCATCGAATCCTCATCAAGTAGCTGCACTACTGGTGTTTACATTCCAGCACTCACTCCTCTTCCTGCAATGATCAATAAAGAATTAGCACAGATCATTACTTCTTCATCTTTTCCTGAAATGAAATCGAATTCGCCCGTAAGCCACAAATGGATAGCGACTTAAGTAGTAGTTTCAACTGATCATGGAACTTACAAATTATATCTATGTCAAAAGAAAGAACTAGCTATATGGATTCCATTTGGTGAATACTTTTATATCAATCAATTTTCATCGGTGAAACAAACAATTGCACGGTATGCCAAGAGAAGGTTAAACGTAAGATTAGAAAGATTCCGTTCGAAGACTTATGACAGACCTGATGGTCTGGATCGAAAACTGCACATCCAAAAGGATAATCCGAATCCAATACCTTTAGGGTAGAATACCTCGTGATACTCGAATATTGATGAATACGAACCCAAATAAGATTCACACAGGAGAGAAGCAACAACAACACAATGTTAATCAAAGAATTATTAACAAGTGACGCTTGTCCGAAGACTCGCTTATCATAAATACCAACATGAATTTTGATAATAATTTTATCTTTATAGGAAAGAAAAGCTTTATATGGAGACTATTGCATTTGGTCCAATGAGTTCTTTGGCAAAGTAAATAATGCAATAGAAGAATTTGGTCTTGGTGATTTAAGTTCAAAGGAACTCAAAAATAAAAATAAAACTTTTGAACAAAGAATTTTTAGAAAAACTTACAAAAATATAATTTTATTTTTTACTGTTAGTTTCTTTTCATTTTTTTATGTATTAACTCATTGCTGCTTTATATAAAATAAAGTTAAACTTCTTCAAAAATTTTTCTTTCATCTTTTACGACTGATGTATTAAAATGATGAGTATGATACAAGATTTTTATTTATTTATTGGTCATATTATTTTGTTTTTGAAAAACGATGGTCATAATTATTTTTAGAGAGAATAGTTCAAGTCGATTCTATCTGACTATTCACTATCAGTTGTAATGTTAATTATTTATGATGATCGATTTTCAGGAATTGTTGAGGGTGTGGGTGGATTTGGGTTTACATTGTCAAGCGACACACCACACCCATGCCCCACTCTAGATCTCCATCAGCCGCTTCCTGACAGTGAAAGCTACTTATTCACTGTCAGCTTTTCATGCTTCAAAAATTGTACTTCATAAAAAAACTCCACATATGTTCTTTTGAACTTTTCATGATAACTTCATTCTTTCAATTTTTTATGAAAAAATAATCTTCTTGTGGCAAATTCTTTTTTTAATTTTTGAGATTCTTTTAACCTTTTTGAGTTTTTATCAAATAATCTGGCCTTTGTGGAAAAAAATTAATCTTAAAAAAGTTTATAACGAAAACTAACCTCAGGTTCGCATTCCTCGACTTCGAAAACTATTGATCAAGTTTTATAACTAATTATATGTTTTTTTGATCTTTGACTATGGCACAGATAGACACACAAACGCATTTTCGTATCACCTTCATTATAGTCGAGAGAATATATATATGTTTTTGTCGTCTTAAAATGATCGAGAGTCATCATCCAAGATCAAAAATTTTCATATTATATAAAATAAGTCATTTATTAAAAACAAAGCTAACTACAATGAACTTAATTCTGATTAGAAATCTCAGGATTATTTTTATTTTCATGATATTGCATATGATGATAATGATATTTATCTCGCCTGTCAACTTTATCTGTCATTTTTGCTAAAACAAAAAAAAATAATACGTAGGTTACCAATTTCATGTGACAAATGAGATCTGACGTATTTACAAATTTGATTGATGACGATGGCATCTTTTACTATCGATAATATTTTCTTGTGATACTTCGTCGATTCTTATAGCTTTGTTTAAAAGAATCAATATGTTAAAACTTATTCACTATGATTTTATTTTTATTTATAAAATTTTTGACACCAAAAAACACTCCATATAGTTTTATAGAGCGTCAAAAGTCGCGTTTTTTTCATAGGAAAATATTGATTATACACATAATTTTTATTCTTTATTGCAAAATCGAGTATTTTCAAGAAAGTTTTAAACATTCGATGAAAGTCCTCGATCACATCAAGAAACATGCTTAGAGGATGGGTTTGGATTTGAATATGAGGTAAAAGAAAAGACATCTACACTCACACCCAAAACGGAAAAATAGATCTGTTGCTGACTACTCTGATTGATACTGATTTATGTTGATATAACTAATACGCAAGAAAAATATATACTTACTTTTCTGCCTTTTTTTTCATTCAATTTCTTATCGAAGAAAAAACGTTCTTGTAATAAACAGAACAGAAATCAAGCTATATGATTGATGATGAAGTCATAGATTTATTCTTTCCTATATTGTATTGATACGGAAGTAGAGTGGAAAAGAAGAAGGAGACATCATATTAGATTATTTGATGATAAAGTCATAGCAACAATAAATGACATTGCTCGCTTGATCTTCATAGTCTTTTTCTTTATCGCAACTCTAACACGGTAAAACGATCGGAATGGCTTTTTCTAAAAATTTTTATTATCTTTCAGTAGTATTTTCTGTTACTATTATGAGACAGATTTTTTATTTTTCTATCAAAGAAAACAGTGTCCAATGTTTTACGTAAGCATTTATACTAGATTTTGTTGTTAAAAATATTAAATACAGTCTAAAATCTTTGTTGATCATGTTGATGTGATTGAAGTTTTTCACAATCGCTATCTCTAATCTAGATATTTTAGAGTTATTAATGACAAAATGTTGGTTTTGATCTCTATCGAAAATGGCCTATGTACCTGTTAATCCTAACTCAATCGTTATAATGAAAACAGGCGACCAGTTTGGAACAGACTATCCTGATCGTTTAAATGGTATTATTACCGAAGATGAATATCAGAAATCTATCTCTAATATCAATCGTGTAGTCAAGTCGCCGAGTTATTATATTACTATTTGTTTTCTAACCACTGTTATTACAATCATTTTAATGACCCCTCTGATTTTTATACTAGTGCTTTCGGATTATGATTATGCAAAGTTCTTTTCGACTCCTGGACTTGCAATTTTATGTTTTGTTCCGGCTATTATAAAGGTTGTATTTTACTATATAAAGATCATACGAACTAAGGGAGTCATTAATGAAGAATCGCGAAAATACTCGATACGATCACCGATAGGTTGCACATGGAAATACAAAGAAGTCTATACAAATCGACCGAACCTAAAGATGGTAAGTCATATTATTCCTCGAAATTAATTCGTCTTACTATTCAATCTTACCATATCATTTTCGATGTATATATGTGCGAGTGTGTGTTTCTCTTCTTCTTTGATACCCACGCCCTTAAGTTTGACAAATCATTTCGTACTATTTTTTAGTTATGTATTCTTGTGAGAATAAAGCCATAATCTATCATTTTCTCATTTAAAAACCTTTAATTTATGTGATCGATGGTGAAATTGCTGGAGCTGATCTTGTGAAGTTTTTTGATAAAAAAACGATATGATTTAAATAATACAGGGTTAGATTGGATACCACATGATACTATTAAATCGTCTGAGATTATTTGATCGAAGTGAACTAATATAAGACCAAATCCAACTAAGAAACACGATTTTGCAGCAGATTTCCACTATAACATATCAATTTTTCATACAATACTACAAGGTGAAGCGTAACTTCGGTCAAGAGATCTTTCTTTTCTTCTTAGGGTTCATTCTCTTTGAATTTTTTTCATCTTAGTGACTCTTATTCATAGTGGTAATATGAAGATAAAAAGTAAATAGTACAATAAATCCTGATTCTGACATTGCTTTTAATGTGTATAAAAATGGTCAAGCATGAGAAATTCACTAGTGTTTGCAATCTATTTTGACTTGGGGCGAAAATATCTGCACAGTATTTTCTCAATATATAAATATGATTTTTTTTCTACTTTTGCTAGATAATCATCAATATTCATGACAATAATGCAACTCGACTGAATTCAAATGCTGCCAATGTAATATTGAATCTTTGACAATAAGACGTTATTTGTCTCTTGCTGTGGATTATTTTTGAGTGTGAATATTAGTTGAGAGACGAACATGACATTATTTTTTAAGAAGTCAAGTCAACACAAATAATGTTTGAAAATAAATAAAGAAAAAAAAAATATTTTTATTATTTTTTATTTATGAAAAAAGGATTGAAATAAATATCATGAATACGTGTGTGAAGAGAAAAGAAACAGAAAAATTAAATGAATTTCACAGAAATATACTTTAATAACGCAATGCCTTTCGAATATGTCTTTACAATGAGTGGGCACCTCTTTATCTATTACTGTTTAACGAATCTAATAATTCATGAATACACAGATAGATAATTGATGATCATCATTAAAAATGAATTATAGTATATTGTGTTTTATTTGCGTTGTGTACTGTTTCATCTATTAGCATAGTATGAAATATCAAACACCTCTAAAGAAAAATAAAACGAAAAAATGAAACAATACCAGAGAAGAAGATCATTTCATTGAAAGATAAAAAAGAAAACTATGGCTCAAAACATTTTTTTTTTAAATAAGTAAAAATATCAAAAAATAAGAGTAATAAATAATAAAGAGAATAGCTCCAAATTGATGTAAACGTTTCTCCTAAAACCTCTTGTTTAGAGTGGGTGGGTGTGGGTGTGAGTAGGGTACTGTAGTCTCACATCTACGCCCGCACCCACACCATGATTGTGTGGCCGATTAATATTTCTAGAAATTCTTATCTCCTTGAGCTGTGGTGAATTTCATAGTATCACTTTGAAAGAATAACTTTAATTACTTTATTTTATTAGATTATAATAAAAAACCGAAATATAATACTAATAATTCCATAGATAAAAATAAAGTTAAATGATCGATACGTAGAACCTTTGTTTGTTGACTTTTCAAAACAGTCAAATAGTTCTTTTGTCAAAATATTTATTGTATTTTGAACTTGCTCTGATTGAGAATCCTCTCTCACTGTATCTCCATTTGTTAGTATGATGACACCTAGATTTCTTTTTTCATTTGCCATCATTATAGTTGTTATACCAATTACTGATCCTTCATGTCCAATTAGACGTCGTCCACCTATAGTTTTCCAATACCACAGAAGACCATATTCACTGCCTGTCATATTCCAATAACTTGTTTGTGGTGTAACATGAATAATTTCTTCAATGGAAAATAAATTATGTAAAAGTGTTGTGAAATTATTAAGAAATGATTGAAAAAATCGACTCAATGAATAAGCTGACATTCGTAAATAACCAGCTGGATATCTACTAATACCATAAAAAGGAACATATAACCAATCAGAAACATTATCAACTCGAGAAACATTTAATTGTGGTACCAAATATTGAAATGATTCAAGCCATGATGCATTATAAACATAGTGACCAACAAGATTTTGTTTTTTATTTTGAAAATTACTTAATCGATAACCAGCATTTTCTCTATCAATATCTAATATTTTTAAGATTTTTTCTTGAACATATTCTTCAAATGATGTATTTGCTAAACGTTCAACAATAAATGCAGCTAAACATGCTCCAACATTTGAATAAGATGTTATATTATGACCAGGTGTTATAGGTAACCAACTAGCATTATAACTTAAATATTTTTCAATAACATCACCAAGATTTGTTTTTGTAAAATCATCACCAGGAAGATAAAGTTTATATTCTTCTTCAAGATTTATTCCAATTCCAGCTGTATGTGTAAGTAAATGTCTTGTTGTAATAATAACATTTGGATAATATGGATGAATAATTTTCATACGAGGTGATAGATATTTATTAATATCTTCATCAAGATCAAGAAGATTCAATTCAACCAATTGCATAGCAGCAACAGCAATAAATGTTTTGGAAATTGATGCTAATACGAATATTGACGATGAAGCATTCATTATTTGACGTCCTTCGGATAATGGAGGAGAATGATAACCAATTCCTTTTTCATATAGAATTTCATCTCGATTAAGAACAATAATTGAAGCACCCGGAATATCTGCTTGATCGAGAAGATGTTCTATTGATGCAGTTGTAGGAGGACATTGAAATTCTGTTGAATCTGCTTTGATTAAAGCAATAATAAAGAACAGCCAAAGCATATTTTGTACTGAATTTGCTTTCCTTTCATTCATATATATATGTCATAAAATTAGTCATATTTAGAAAGATAAATACAAAAAAAAGATATTTGCTTTATTACCTTTATCTGACTTACTTTTTTGTACCTCTAAAAAAACGATAACATCAGTTGACAACATGAGATTATTCATTTTGCATTTTTTACATCAATGTATATACTTCGTGAAGAGGAAGATAATCGTCAGACTGCATTTTCTACAGGTCATCAAGCTCAAATCTACCTTCGTACTGCTGAAGTCATAGGCACAATCGAATTGCCAGATGATGTTGAAGAATTTTATCCTGGTGATCATTTAACAGTTGTTATCACATTCACTTCTCCGATCGCTATAAACGATGGTGTACATTTCAGCATATTTGAACAAGGACGACTCATTGGTGTTGGTGTTGTTACTGGAGTTATGGAATAATATGTGACGTAAAGGATCGCCCAGAAGACATAACTGAAATTATTTTATTTATATCCAACTTTTGCTCAAGCTTATTCTACATTTCTCTTAATACTAACCTTCTGTTTTTGCTTCTAATAACTCTCAATCTGTAGAAATTATAGTTATGTAACGCTTATTGTTTTAATCAATGTTTATGAATCACTTTAACCTTATTCGGTCCATTCTCATAAGACCACAGAAACTTTATTTCATAATTCAAATATGATTGTTTGTAATTGAGGGTGTCGATAGAGTTGATGTGTAAATATGCTACCCACACTCACACCCTCAAGATTTGTTTTTACTCATCACATAACATTGTATTTCATCGTTATTAATTGACTGATTTTGTAAAAGAAAAAGGTATCAAAAGAACGTAATACAACACGTGCAAAAAATATTATATTCATCATTAATGATGAGAAAAATATTTACACATAATTTATTTTCAATCTGAATAAGTATACACCAAAATTTAACGACATAAAATATTTCACCTTGAATAAAAATCTGATCAATTTGAGAAATGATCAATATTTTTTATGTTCTTTTGACCTTTTCATTAAAAAATTCCTCCGTTCAATTTTTTATGAAAAAGAACTAATCTTAAAAAAATTGATAGCGAAAATTGAGAATCATTGATCAGGTTTTATAATGTCGAAGACCGAAAATTTTCATATTATATAAAATAAATCATTTATCAAAAAAAACAACCTACAATGAACTTCATCTTCATGATATTGCACATGATGATGATGATGATGATGTTTATCTCACCTGTCAACTTTATCTGTCATTTTTGCTGAAACAAAAAAAAAATAATAAGTAGATTACTAATAGCATGTGACAAATGAGATCTGACGTATTTACAAGTTTGATTGATGACGATGACATCTTTTAATATCGATATGATTCATTTTTTTACGCCTCTCTTGTTTGTTTTACTGAGTGCGTAGTTTTTGTTGATTGTCATCATCTAACTATTTGTAAATTGACTTTTATTTAGATCTATATAGAAAGCGACAAAGATAAACTTGCAACGCAGGTTTACAATATTTCACTGTCTTTCTCTATGAGTAACTGTTTGAACGGTTGTTACTTGATTGACGCGATTTGCTCGTTTCAGATGAACTATTTCCAAAAAATCTTTTCGGAATTTGCCAGAAAAAATTGCATATACTAAAGATAGAAAAACAATCATTATAATATCTTATCCAATAAAAAATTCATGTTGTCATAAAACATACCGTAAAATTGTGTACAACAATAAGTAAAGGTTAATAAAGGTTGAATAATAAAGTTGATAAGTGATTCAATAGCTATTCGTATTGGAGTTTTACTTGACGTAATTGAAGCTGTTAAATAATTGTATAATAAACTGCATGGAAATGGACATGTCGTTACACAAAATACCAATACCTCACCAAATAACATTTTCATCAAGTCATGATCACGTTTATGTATTTGAATACCACGAGCTCTATCTCCATCAACAGGTTGTACACGTAATCGAATCTTTGTTAAATTGTATCGAGCAAGAAAGCCAAATAAAATCATTAATGATGAAGGAAGAATTCCAATGAACGTCAGGGAATAACTTGTAAAAGCTAAAGTATACAATGGATTAGTAGCACATCGACCTGAACTATTGTCGAAAAAGAAAAAAAAACAAAGATTCATTAGTGCCGAACTTATGATAATGATAAAAGTAACACGATGAGCTATTTTTGATTGAGAAAATGATCGAATCTTTGGATTCTGCGAACAAAGTGCCCATCGATCAACACATGCAGCGATCACTAAAATAAAAATATTTTAAACAAATCAGATTGAAATCAAAGATGAGTTATTCAACTTACTGAAGTTTCGTGATGCTATAAACAAGACATATCCTCCATACCATCTTAATTTACATAAAATATTTGACTTGTGTACAGGTTCAATATGATCAATACCATAATAGGTTCCAACAAGTAGAGTGTTAATGATCATCCAATTGGCAAGTGATGCACAAAGTAAATAGAGTGCACATGGATTAGCTCGTTGTTTCACAGTACGTATCAATATCCATGCTGTAAATAAGTTACCAACATTACCAAGCGTAAGCAATATCGGTATACCAAAACGACCTAATTGTAGTTGAATATTATTTATTGTACTTACAGACATGCTAAGTAATTCTTAACTTATCAAAAATAGAATGAATGTTGCTCTAAAATAAAAATAAGCGGTAGTGATGTATATGCATGCTTATAGAATTCTTTTTTGAGCTTTACTTTATCAAATATGACGGATATTAAAAGTGACAGTTTTTTTATCTTCTTATATCTGAAATTTATTAATCTTCGAAGTAAAATTTTGCAATTACAATATTTGGAGAATCGATCCATAAAGTCATTCCGCATATTATTTGCTGAAAATTTTACTTTTTGAAATGAATTAATTAAAATAAAAGTTTTTGTAACTTTTTAATAATGTCGTGTAATACTTCGTCCATTCTTATGGCTTTGTTTAAAAGAATCAGTATGTCAAAACCTATTGACTACGATTTTATTTTGTATTTATGGAATTTTTGACACCAAAAGAAAACTCTATATAGTTTTATAAAGAGTCAAAAGGCGCACCCAACAACAAGAAAATAGATGTGTTGCTGACTAGTCTGATTGGTACTGATTTCTATTGATATAACCAATGCAGAGGGAGAACTACATATTTACTCTTCTGCTTTTTTTCCCATTCTATTTCTTGTTGAAGGAAAAATATTCTTGTGGTACATAGAACAGAAACCAAGCTATACAGTTGATGGTGAAGTCATGGATTTATTCTTTCTTATATTATATTGATACGGAAGTAGAGGAGGAAAGAAAAAGGAGATATTATATTAGATTATTTAGTGATAAAGTCATCACAATAACAAATCACATTGCTCGCTTGATCTTCATAGTCTTTTTCTTTATCGCAACTCTAACACGGTAAAACGATCGGAATGGCTTTTTCTAAAAAATTTTATTATCTTTCAGTAGTATTTTCTGTTACTATTATGAGACAGATCTTTTACTTTTCTATCAAAGAAAACAGTGTCCAATATTTTACGTAAGCATTTATACTAGATTTTGTTGTTAAAAATATTAAATACAGTCTAAAATCTTTGTTGATCATGTTGATGTGATTGAAGTTTTTGACAATGGCTATCTCTAATTTAGATACTTTATAGTTATTAATGACACAATTTTGGTTTTGATCTCTATCGAAAATGGCTTATATACCTGATAATCCTGACACAGTCGCTATAGTGGAAGCATGCTGCCAGTTTCGAACAGACTATCCTGATCGTTTAAATGGTATTATTAGTGAAGATGAATATCAAGAATCTATCTCTAATATAAATCGTGTAGCCAAGCCACCGACAGGTTATTATATTAGTATTTGTTTTCTATTTACTGTTGTTCCAGTTATTGGAACTCTTTTGCTGGTTTTTCTAACACCGTCTTCGTATTTGGTTTTTGGAGTTGTAATTTTATTGTTTGGTCCTGTTATTATATTTGCTGTGTTACGCAACATAAGGATCACGCGAATTGAGGAAGTCATTGATGAAGAATCGCAAAAATACTCGATACGATCACCCATAAGCTGTACATGGAAATACAAAGAAGTCACTATAGTTCGATCGAGCCTAAAGATGGTAAGTCATATTATTCCTCAAAATCAATTCGTCTTCCTATTGAATCTTATCATATCATTTTCGATGTGTATGTGTGTGGGTTTCTCTTCTTCTTCGATACCCACATCCCTAGTTTGACAAAACATTTCGCACTATTTTGTAGTTATGTATTCTTGTAAGAGTAAAGACATAATCCATCATTTTCTCATTTAAAAAACTTCAATCTACGCCAGCGATGACGAAATTGCTGGAGCTGATTTTGTCAAGTTTTTTGATAAAAAACGATATGATTTAAATAATACAGTGTTAGATTGGATACCACATGATACTATTGAATCCTATGAGATTAGTTGATTGAAACGAACTAGTATGAGACCAAATCCAACTAAGAAATACGATTTCACAGCAGATTTCCACTATAACATATCAATTTTTCATACAATACTACAAGGTGAAGGGTAACTTCGGCCAAGAGATCTTTCTTTTCTTCTCAGAGTTCATTCTCTTGAAAAAAATTTTCGTCTCAAAAAGTCTTATTCATAATGGAAATATCAAGCCAAACAATAGATAGTATAATAAGTCCTGGTTCTGACATTACTTTCGATGTGTATAAAAATGACCAAGCATGAGAAATTCACCAGTATATACAATCTATTTTAACTTAAGGCGAAAATGTTTGGACAATATATAAATATGATTTTTTTTTCTACTTTTGCTAGATAATCATCGATATTCATCACAATAATGCAACTCGACTGAATTCAAATGCTGCCAATGTAATATTGAATCTTTGACAATAAGACGTTATTTGTTTCTTGATGTGGATTATTTTTGAAAGTGTGCGTGTGAGTGCAGGTGTGAATATCAATTGAGAGACGAATATGACGCTCACACCCACACCCACCACATTCTTAGCAACGATTTTTTATTCTACTTATTAAAGTTTTTGTTCTACATGTTGACTCAGTTTTCTATCAAATATTAAACTTTCTAAAAAGCATTAAAAGAGAAGAACAGTATATCGTGAAAAATAGATTAACAGAGAAGAACGAGCTATTTCTAAAAGACATGTATTATATGCAGTGGCAATGATATTCTTATTGATCTACATATTATTCTCAACGCAGATCGAACAATCCGGCTCGGAAACGGTCGGTTTCAGACAGTTTTGGAGATTTCATGGAAGCAGTATTCCGGTGAACCAATCTGATCATAGAATTTATCCAGTTCCGGATGAAACTAAGAGAAAAATGGCAGCCGGATACGCTCATCGAATTTCTGACATTTTCCAACTAGTTTCGGCCAGAAACGGTATGTTTCCTGCGAGTTTCAACCTATTCCGTATTCCACGCATATTCTGTCATATATATAGACGTGTGTGAAGTAGTTTATTCGTCAATAAAGTATCATTCGACCCTCCTGAGTCAGGACGTGACAATTAACGGCGAGCATGAGATGATGGCTACAAATCAAACAAGTAATCTGGTATTCAAGTTTGATCTAACTTTATTCGACACATTTTTAGCTGTGGAGGGTATTATTGATGATTCCAAGAAAACAAACTTGCTTATCACTTCATTAGATGTTCAACCATTTAAAACATTGATTTCGATCTGCAAACCAAACAAACCTACGGAATGTACTTATTTGGACTTAATCACCAAACTTGGTACAAATTATGCAAAAGTTACTTTTCCTTCAAAGAAACGCGTTAAATTCTTTGCTTTACGTCAAGAATCTGCACAAACATTAACTGATTATGCAAATGTTCTTCGAAATAAAGCAACAACATGTTAATTTCCAGCGGTTTTCTATGAACAAACTCTTAATATTGTGAATACAATTCATTCTGTATTGATTCAAGGAACAAATGTTGAACGAAATACTTCGGAAGATAATTTTATCAATAACATTCAAGCAGGAAGTACAAAGAAAACAAAAGATGATCGGAAGAGTTGCTTCAGTTGTTGTAGCAAGGACCACATTCGTTCAACGTGTACAAAAATGAGATAAACACATTTACCAATAGTCAAAATGAACGTCTATGCTATCGTATCGATGTTGATCAAGCCAAAAGCAGATTGCAACACATTTATGAACGACTAGATACCGAAGATATAACTGTCAACGGTCAGAAGATAATTGGCAATATGAAGATTGGAGACTATGACAGAATGAATCATATTTTGACAGAGTATAAAGTAGATGACAAAGATACAGTGACTGCTGCAGTCAAAATTGTTAATGATCTTAATTTTGCTGGAAAAGTCAATACAGCTTAAGACATTGTCTCCATTACGGAAGCTATTACTACAAATATGGTACTATTAACTCATATTTGTTCATACTTTGAAACTAATTCTTTTTCGTTAAGTCTCAAAGGACCAGAGCAGTCAACATACCTTAACGTTGCTTTTCGCACCATTTACAATGAAAAACTCAATGCAGTAAATGCACTTGATCCTGCTATTAGATCACAATGGACAAGTTTTCTGTCTATGGCTTATCATTGGTGGAAACATGAAAACGATTTTGAAGATTCACCAGGCGAAATTCATGGATACTTTTATAAACATGCAAATAACTTATTCAAGACAGAAAATTTGACTGTACAATTATTCACCCAGGGAGATGGTTACCGAATCGGTTCAACAGGAATACTGCTTCCATGAAATCTCCGGAATACCACGGAATCAGCCGTTTCCGTGCCGAATTGTTCGACCTGGTGTGACGGATCTCATCCATCACTACCTCTTTGATATGATCAACAGATCATATCGCATCTATTGTTTAACCTTTCTTTCTCTCTCGTTTGACCGTTTCGCATCGTTAGAGATAGACATTAGTTCATTGTTACCCTCGTATATATACTTGTGTATTCATATTCGTGGGCGTTCATTCTTCTTTTCATTTAATAAAGTACGAACGAGTCATCGTTCCGTTACACCTGGGTCATTGGTGGAAACATGAAAACAATTTTGAGGGTGAGTGTGGGTGTGAGTGGGAATATTGTTTTTATTATATTTGCGATATTTACAAATAAGCAATAGAATAAAAGATAAGGTATACCAAAGAAGTAAGCAAACGATTAAGAACATAAAAATAAAAGTATATGTCGTCTTATCATGATGTGGTTTCTCTTTAATATTTCGTCAAAAGAAAAATGAAAAGAAGTTTCAATCACACTACTTTGAGAGAAGATTAAACTATATATGATACTTCTCTTAGAAACAAAACTTTTACTGATTGATTTGTGTTATGTAGAATTATTGGAGACTGGAGTTGTTTTTCTTGAGAATTTCGCGTGGGCAACATTCGCATATGTTTAGACGAATATCTATAGTATTAGTGTGAAGATACATAACAGCTAGATCTTGATAAGTATCACCATTAAAATCATGAACAACGACCTTAATGTCTCTATACTCCAGCTGAGTCGAAAATATTGTTTGCGTATCAAAATGAACATCTCCATATCCGAGTAGTACATCTATGCTATATGGATCAGTCGTTCCAACAACGATGTCTAAATGGCCATCACAGTTAAAGTCACCTACAGCAACCGAAGGTGTTGTCGAAACAGATTTTATAAAAAACTTTTGTCTGACATCAAAAATCCCATTACTATATCCAGATAAGATACAAATAATGTTCTCATCATCATTAGAGGTAACAATATCTGGATGAGTGTCACCATCAAAATCACCGACTGCTAGATTAATCGGATTAGAACCAATGATGGTAAAAGATTGTTTCTGTACTTCAAAAGTTCCGTTACCGCATCCAATAAATACACCAACATTCACAGCATTATTATTAGTTACAGCAATATCTAAGTGACCATCACTGTTAAAATCACCGACATTTAATGATCGAGGCTCACTATTATGTCCAGTAGAAAACATAAATGGCAATGAAAGAGTGCCGTTGCCCTTTCCAAGAAATACACAAATATTATTATTCCTCATACTAACGACAGCGATATCTGAGTAATTGTCATGATTGAAATTGGCTACAGTGATGTCCTCTAGCGTACATTTCGCTCCCAGCGACAGTGTATTCAATCCTCCAAACGTTCCATTGCCATTTCCTACGAGAATACCAAGATGGGTTCTACTGGTCAAAACGAGATCAGATCGGTTATCGTTATTGAAGTCACCAACACCAATATGAGCCAAGAAACTAAAATTTTTTATTGAAAAAATATTCTCTGCTCCAAAACCTCCATCACCATTGCCAACTAGCAGATTAAAAGTATTGCGGAATGCAGAATAAATCACAAGATCAAGTCGATTATCATTGTTAAAATCAGCAAAAACAAATGCGGGTGAAACAAGACCAAAATTAGATGTGTTCATCGATATCGACCGAAATTTTGATTTGCAAATTGGTGCTAATAAAAAGAAAATAAATAATTATTCTTCCGTATTCTCGAACTACAAGCATATGAGAAGAGATTAATGCAAGCTAAAACTACATCAGACCTTATGTATTTACGATAGAATATATTAAAGTGTCCTCTTCCTCTAAAATAGACCTTAAATGCATTCTATTATTTAGTGACATGTATAGTATCTCAGATATCAACGTTTTAGTTGCTTTTGTTAAGGCCTAAAACATAGTACTATTGAACATCTTTGCTATAACGTCGTATCTTGGTCGATGGCGTCTCACTTCATTAGATCATTTTTCCAAAAATTCGCAGAAAATAAATCAAGTTTTCAATTTATAAAGTATGTTTGCTGAAGAAATGATGTTTTCTACAAGTTTTAGAAAAACAGCCCGATAAAATGAGTCGCGAATGATCAAGATACTCGATCTCAACAGATGATTCTCAGATTCTGCAGTGTTGTAAAAATACTTCTAATCAGTGAAATAAGGACGAGACGGTATTGTTATATTACTAAGCAACGAATAAATCTAACTAGAAGAATTTATCTTAACAGTGATAGTATAAGAAGTAGCGCATATTAATTTTTTAGTTTAAGTTACGGACTTGCTGTGCTTGAAAATGTTGACATTGTTGTGTTTGTTGTTGAGTTCAAATTAGTATTATTTGTCATGTTGATCGAGAAAGCTAGTAAAAACATATTTAATAAATATTCTGTTAAACAATTGATTAGGCTTAAATATCAAGATCACAAATAGAATGGTTTATTATGAAAAATAAATATAAGGACACTATATCTTAAAACGATCAGAACTAGGAACTTCTTGAAACATACATTGATAAATATATATTGTATCAAAATAATATTAAAAGATACTTAGTTATTAGATGTGAACTGTTTTTCTGCGGTTTAGTGAAAGCCGTCTCGTTTGTATCATTAACTCGATTCATTTTTTTTCAAATTGGCTAGCACAAACATTTTTAAATACACCCCACACCCCATATTAAGCTACCATGCAGTGCATTGAAAAGAAATTCCTAATAGAATTCAGTCTCTTAAACTCATTTTTGTTGTCCCTTATAGACTCGTCAATACATAGTAGACTACCTGTTTCCCCTAAGTCTTCAGAGTGCTTGAGAAAATTATTCAAGCAAAGATATTGCTACTCAACAATAAAATTGAAAATATTCTACATTCCCTTTCCTTGCATCGGAAAACTATCCAGATCAACTTTGGCTTTCTGAATTCAATTCATTTGAAGTTTTGGAATGGATATAATGTGATCTATTATTAAAACATTTGTACTTGCTTTGGCAATTCTATTCTTACCTTGTCGTACGGTGTAAAATGAAAAAATAATCAAAGCGGTTAGTACACAAGTCAGTAGTATACATCCATAGAAGACCTTGGAAGTACATCGAACTGATCTAACGACTATTGTCCTAATAAAGAGATAATCTATATTACAAATCAAATAAAATTTAAAAAAAAGACATACTGAGACGTTTCAGGCGTTGAGCTTATCTCTACATTAGTAATAACATTGCCAATGGATGTGTTTTCAAGAACACAATCAGGACGAACAATATTCCTTCGCTTTTTTCGATAGTCATTTATTTTTGATGCAATTCGAACTATTTTAGGACATATCCATTTAAGAATGAATGAGAAACCACCTTGAAGACTAAGTAAAAGAGTGATTATTTCGAGTAAGGTGGATTTTTGGGTGCTGGTATAGAAACAATATGATGGTAAGCATTGCTGAAAATAAGATGTATAATTCGTCTTATTTGACCATTGTTCAATAAATAGATTATCGACAAGTTCAGTCATGGTAGTGTTAATCGAGAAACGACTCTTGTTTACAGAGAGAGGATCATGAGAATTGTTGTAATTAGTATATTCATGAATGAGATTAATACATGAGCTATTATAGAAACATTCAAGAGTCGAAGCACGAAATGACTCACTTGGTGTACATCCTATTTTTAAACCTTTTATTGGAATTATTCCAGAAGAATTGAATGTCATAAAACTTGCTTGAGTTGTACAATTTGAGCATAATCCACAAGAACATGCATCATCATAGATTAGCGCTCGAGTTGGTGCATAAGATTCATAAGATCTATCTTTGGGTACAATGTATTCGAAATTTGTTCCATATGTTGACATGAAAGCATTTCCATGATTGATAGTTCGAATTAAGAAGAGAAGTTGACGGAAGGTTGTAGGAGCATTCGATTTACTCTGTTCGATCAACAATTCAAGCTTTTGATGAAAATTTGTTTCTGAAAGAAGTTCAGAAGTGACAAGTAATGAGGTAAGAAATTGATTGACTGAATTGTATGTTGCATTCATGGAAAATTGGCATAATCCTTGAAGAAATTGTAAATGAGGGGAAAGAAAACGACGATAGTCTTTTCGTGCATAAATAGACAAATTAGAAACAAGACCAGCTGTAAGACCAATTCGCCATTCCTCCGATGCGAATGGACTCGAGCAGATCTTAAAATAATAAGAACAAGAAAAAGGAAAGATGCTATTCTGAAATAACATTCGACGTTTTTACAACAATACTATGATAAAATAGACAGCTTTTTATTTTCAATAGATATTATGCATTTTTGTTAATGAATGATAAAGTCTTTTCGAAAACACTGAAGATTAAGATCATATGTTTTGATAAGTGTTTTGTCCGATTTTTTGACTTCTAAAAATTTTTCTTTTCGTTATAGTAACTTCTTTGTTAGTGATACATGTACAATCTAATATGGAAATCGTTTTTCTTTATGTTTTGTGTATTGAGAGAAGCTTTTAGATTTAGATTTTAGTTTGACTAATTGTCTAAGTTGAGTCATTTTTTACTCTTCAGATGATTCAATTATGGATATCGACTTAGCATTCGTGTTAGGGAAAGACACTTGGAAAACATAGAATGACAATTGTGATATAATGGTTAAATAAAGATGCAAGTGGATGGGTAAGAACTTACTTTTAGTCATCCTTATAGAATAGTATATCCTTTGTTATTAATGTCATTCGACAGCATTGCTTTTGCTAGAGAATTCTGGAAAAGTGTTCTAGTGCGTGTTGTTCTTAGTAGTTACGCCGAAATAGTATTGTCGAATTAAAGCTTATACTAACTATATTTTTCGGACGGTATGTGATGATCTTAGAAAATAATTAATGAAAGTATGGTAGAGAAAAATATGAATATTATTTTGTACTCATCTTTCGTTTTAAGCAGATCATTATTATGTTATCATACCTTATGAAATGTTGGCTCAATTTCTATAAATTGGCTATATACCGTTGCAATTACTGAACATGGACATTTTAATTCGTCGCCATAAAGCTTTTTCAGATTCTTGTAAACATTGAAAGGCGGTTTATTAAACGTTTTCGTCATCATTTGTGGTTGAATTAGGTTATATACAGTGAGAATACTAAGACCACCGATGAATAAAGCAATGTACAGACGAGTTGCCCATTGACCAAGACGTTTAGCTTTTATCGGATCAAGAGTACTACCAATATCACTCAACGAAAATATGTTTAGATTGATGAGAGTGCTATGCAAAAGTTTGATCACATTTCTCATAGTCATTTTGAATCGATCGCACCAGTTTCCATGAACTATACACAAAAAAAGTTATACATTTTTTATGGTGGTTGGAGGTCGATGAGAAACAGGGTATGCAAGTGTGGGCGAAGATGACCTGTCTCTCTGGAAGATGAGTGTCACTTTTAGAGATGAGCATATAAATTGAGTCCTTCTTCAACTCTTTACCAAAACTAATACTTACGCCTACTATGTTTGTCTTTGATTTAATCAAATTTTATATATGTTTGATTTGAATAAATTTCATACTCCTCTATATGGACGCTTTTTTAAATGGCTTAAGTTATGAAATCTCTGAATTCCCTCAAATTACTAGATTTCTTCTTGTGACATGACTCTTGAACTTCTTGGATTCTTAATTATTAGGTCATCGACACAGCTGAAGATTAATGAATAGATGTGACATAGATTTAAATATTAATGAAATTTGCCAAGTCCGCTTTCAAATATTGTAATTGCTAGTTTTGACTATCATTTACAAAGTATCCGCTAAGATCGCATATGAATTCTTCTTATCTTTCTTCTCATATTATATAAATTGCATTAGATGAAAATCGTTATTGTATAAATACATTCGCTCTATAATATTTTTTACACACATCAGATTAATATTTACCTTGTTCGTCTTGTTGTTGGTTCTGATGTCTTTCGCTGGTCTTTGCCCATAAGTAAAAGAAGAACTGAACAAGATACGGTGTGATAAGACGTAGTGAGACAATAAGTCCACCAATCACAGACATCAATGTTAAAATTATTCCCACAATAGTATTTGTACGCATTTTTTCAGAATATGTACAATAGATCGGTGCACATGATTCGTAAAAGTCCTTATATGACGAGGATACATTCCATTCTTCCACCATCATTTCTTTAAATATAGTTGAAACTAAAGTATTTGGAGGGAAACGACTCCGTGTTGGATCATTGATTAAAGGACTAATATGATGTAACGATATTCTTAACTGATCCGGCATATAGAGCTTGGTTAAGTAACTCAGTAGATTTAGGAAACAATCTGAATCTGCATACAAACATTGTAAGGTCGAGAGCAGCAGAGAATCACTATTTAGACAACCTCTAATCGAAGATGGTATTACATAAGGGACATAGATGCCATAATTGGATGTAGGACTATAAATGATGTTTAAAGCTTGACAACGAGGATTAGTTGAACAAACACAGGTAAGCACTGTCGAATTACTTTCTGGAATACTAGGTAAAATAAATGATACCTAGAAATAAAAAGAAAGATTTACGTTTTGCTATCAATTGGTTTTGAAAAACTATAATTCTATCGTAAAACTGAAAAACTATATAAGAAGGAAATGCATAGGAATACTTTTCGTATGAGACAGCTTTCGGAAAGCACAATAGGGATTATATAAAATCTGTCATGTATTGATACTCTAATGTTATATTATTCTATTCTTTTAGGCATGAATGAATGTATTTTCGAAAAGTAAGCTTGAAAAGAGTTGTGCTCACTCCAGTACTTGTTCTGTGGACGCTACGATGAATTAGTCTAGCCAAGTCCACTCAAAGCTCTGCTATTGTCACTTACTAAAGCTTATGCTCATGCTCGAAACATCGTTTAATATCGCTTTTACAATTATACTGATTTTTTCGAAGTATAATCGTGGATCGTATTTACGTAGCACCATTTCTTAATTGACGATTTTATGTTGAAAAACAATTAGCATATAATGAGAAAAAGTATAACGACATGTTTTTTCGAATATTTATATTGAAAAAATATCAGATAAATACTATCTCACTTTTTCCCTAATTTTAAAGGTTACCTTATAAATATATCATATAGGATTATGAATCAGTTTTTTTCTTATGACACTAGTACTTTATAATTATACACAGTTTTGATTATTTTTGTTAGTAGCAACAAACAAAACAGGCTTTCATAACTATATTTTTTAGTTTCTTTGCGGAGACAATAGAAGTTTGCTAACATACTACTATTTTCAAAAAGAAAGAAAATATTTTATTATTCTAAACATTAACATACCTGTGGTAAGGATTGATTGTTACTTTCATTTTCTATGTTGACTATGATTAGGTTACTAATAAAAAAACGATCACTAATTTCTGATGGTCCCATATAAGACTGATCGACTTGCAATAAAAGACGTACAACGTCGCTCTGAAGACTAAAGTCGAAAATCGTCGAATTATAAAATTGTCTGAGAGTTACATTTAATTGTGTATTGAAATCGATTTCATTAAATACAGTTGAAGCAATAAAGAACTTCTTTAGAAAACGATTAACACTATCCTCAATCATTTTATTAGCCAGTCGACAAAAGTCAGACAACAATTGGAATTGTGCTCCAGCTCGATTACGCCAGTCATCAGAATGTTCGCTAGTGGCACTTCTTTGTAATAATGTAAGCCAATCATCAGTAACAAAACCACTTGAACACACTTGATGCAATGTTGGAGATAATGAAACAAATGAACGATAAGAGATTGTCTTGGTTGTACAAGGACAATTGAGTGTAGTTGAGTGCAATATCTGTAGCTTTTGATACGTAATTAATGACGGATTTGGAATAGTCACTGTATCTATTTGAGTACTCAATGAAGTGAACAGAAGAAGAACAATAATTGAACCTAATGAGAAAAATCAAGAAATAAATATGTTATTATAGACATATCTTCGATAGACAGATTGCAAATAACACTCAACAATCTTAGTCTGTCGACAGCGAGTCTATTTTTTTTCAATTGAAAGCAATCTGAAATTTACAAATGATAAAAAGATATGAATCGATGAGAAGTCTAACTACTAAGTGATAAATAGAAACAAATCAAAGATTTTAAAAGTTCATCAACATAGATCTCAACTCAGACATCAGAACTCTTTTATAGAATATCTTGTGGAAGAATCAGTAGTGCTGAACTTGATAATTGTATTTAATTTTCGGAATCTCAGTCAGAAAGTCAGATATTACATTAATTAATATTGACAACTAAGATGTTCAAATATTGAATAACAGCGATATTTCATGAATATCTTTCATTATTTAAGTATCTAATAATATGCGTTAGACTATTAAGTATTTTAGTATCTAAGTTCACATGTACATAGGAAAAGTAACTATACCAGTTAGTAAAATTAAATAAACACGTGTGATAATTTTTTGTTCTTTGATATTGTTTTCTGTTCGTTGATTGACGTTCTTAAACAAGTTTAATCGTTTCATTACTCCAAAAAATTTACGTAGAGATATGTTGTGACACACTACAAATTAAATATAAATTATACTTACGATGAGACTTTTGCTTAGTTTATTCGAAAAAATTACCAAAATGCAAGCTTGTGTTTCTCGAACGATGTCTGAATTTCAATGAGACATTTACTAAAAATGATGCAATCAAACGAAGTATTGTCACGAGACCACCATAGAGACTAATGAAAAGAGTAATTGCATAAAAGATGCCAGCTCGACCTGTTGCCGTGTATGTACACACTGAAGGATGACATTCATTAAAATATTTTGAATAATTTATTTTTGGCAACCACTCTTCAATAAAAAGGTTATTGAAATAGTCGTTCACAGAAAGATTTCGTTGTTTCGAAGTAAGAACAGAGTCGCTCCAGTTAACGCCCATCTAAACAACATGAATATGTATGAAAGTTAAAAGAGTGTTATACGTACATGATTAAGAGCTGGAAAATAATCGGATAATAATTGCAGACACTCTATTTCATATAAGCAATCAAGTGTACTTTGAATAAGAGCTTCGAGAGGAGTACATGCTGCAAAGAAACCACTGACGATTGTAGAATTTGGCATAGATTCAAATATCCGTAGACGTTCACTAGTCATATAATCATTTAATAGTGGATTGAGAGTAGCTGCACTAGTTGGATTGTCTTGCTTGCAGGACAAAGCGTATCCACTTGTAGAATAATATGTTATTGACAATGCAACTGCACCCAACCCATCACTATCATCGGTGTATATTTCAATTATTAAATTTGTATTAAGAGCTGATACTAAAAAGTTTCCTCGTACAGTTGTTCTTAAATAGTTCAAGAACATAATTATTCGAGTAGATGCACTGTTTTTTGAAGATTCAATGGCACTATTCACTTCGAATTGAACTTGTGTGTCAGTAAGAAGATAAGTGGTAATAAAATCATTGTTTCCAACATCATTTTCAATCTCAGAAATCATGTCTTCAGTGATTGAACAAAAATCAGACAAAAGTGCAAACTAAATAGAAATAAAATCAATCAGTTAATATCTAAAAGATTATAAGGTGCAACAAATGCAAAAATCGACTAAAATTGTTTTTCGCGATTTATATATGGTTTGATAGAGCCTGCCAAGCTCTGCGAAACTGTATATTTTAAAATTTTTCTTGAGAGTGTGGGTAGATGGGTGTGGGTGTGGTCTGGACGTATTGTAATAATCGTACACACACCCACACCCATCTTCAGATTGAATACATGTGAATCATTGAAAATTGATTTTGAATCTTCTTCAGACACATTTTTTAACTTTTCATCGTTATTGCTCCTCATAAAATACAAATCAATTTCAAACCAAGAATGATAAAATCTCTTATAAAGAATTGTTCTCGAATCTATCGAAAAATAAGACTCTAATTAAATGTAGTTTTGATCTAAAGCAATGTTTTTTTGGAAAAGTAATATTTACTCACCTGAGAACTAGCTGTTGTTCGAAAATCCCATACTCCATATTCACTTGCATTTAATAAATATAATGCTTCAATCCATGATTGATTCACGAAAATACTCTTACAAACAGGATGAAATTTGATTATATTGGAAACAAAAGTTTTATGAGGCATGCTGATTGTTGAGCATGGACATGAAAGAGTTTTGTTATATTTTGAGTAAAGTTCATCGAATTTGACAGGTGTAATATCATAGACAGTAACTGTTGAAGATTCTGTCTTCATCAAAGTAGCATAGAAAAGAATATAGAAGGACACTAAAATAAAAATGAAAGAGAAAGAGACACAAAAATCGTTCAAATTCTTATAGTTGAATATTGTCTACGATTGACTATTGATGTCTTATATCGATGAAATTCTGCATTCACTTACCTTAGTTTTATGTGTATGCTGTGTGAGAGACTTTAAAGAAAAATTAAAAGTCATTGATTTTCGAAATCAACTGTCAAAAAAAAGAGATTTTGTTTTTTAGAAAATTTTTGCAATTTCATCTCTGTAACGAAAAAAGAATCCGCCAAACCATTCGAACCGATTAAAAGCCGGCATTGAATTATCATCCAATACATTCTGTTCGATAGTAATGCGCATTTGAAAAATGAAAACGTGTTTGCTACGTACCCATAAGAAAAAGGATGTATAATCGAGTTTTATATTTTTGATATTTAAGTACAATTGCCGGATCTCTTGGTTCATCATCATCATCATCGTCGTCATAGTCATCTGCTCCGAGCATAAAGAGATTATAATTGGATCCTTTCTGAAGAAACCACTGAAACAGAGTTTTGGGATTCATCATTTCGAGAATGAATGAACTTGACCAATCAATCTTTTGATGGGTGTAGTGTTTGTTTTTTGTACTTTCAGAAATAATACGAACAGTTCACTCTAAAAATGAAAACTTTCTTTATACAAACATGTTATCAACGACTGAGTAACAAAATAGTCAAATAATTCTAAAAAAATCTAAAGCTAACTACGTAAAGTTACATATGACAGAAGAACTTCTTTCGAAATCAGTTACATCGGACTGCCGGTCAAAGGAAGAAGTTTCTCATTACTATATAAGAGTTCTATCAACTCTGAGATTAATAGACTATAGAGGATCTTGACCGTGTGGGTGTGGTTGCAGATATCATTAAAAGAACACCCATATCCACACCCTTTTCTGTTGTAAGTTTAGTAGAAGATGAGACAGTATAAAAAATTAGAATTCGTTGTTCTTAATTTCTTGAAGGCCTATGTCGGAAATGTTAGAATGACGCGACGCTGATTTGAATTAGTATGATATCGCATTTGATACATATCTGATCAAAAAATAAACCGTGAACAATATTATAATGACAAATAGAAAATAAAGTGTTGTTTCTTCGCCATCAAAAAGAATCTTTACTACAATTGATATGATATTTTGTTTCGTATGCTGGAAACTTGTGACACTAGTAGAAAGATTCTTCATATATGTACACTAATTAGATTTCTTTTATCACACTTTTATTATATTGAATTTTAATACAATGCTCACCTGAATAAAATGAAGAATACTGTAGAAATATGGAAAACAACATGATCAACTCTGAAAATTTGAATAGAATGACTATTCTCATAAATACTGACTTAAAGAAAAACAGTGATCGATCGTATTCATTTAAGTTATTTCTATAATAATAAATCAAGAAAGTTTACGTGACTCCATGATCTTTATGGTTGTTTAGTAATAAACAATGATTGATAGCAAACTTATTTTCATATCTTACATTCATATTATTATTTGAACATATTCTAATATCATATCTCACACGCATGTTATTATTTGAAGATATTCTAATATGAAAGTTTGTCCGTGAAAGACAATTTTAAGGTGAACATAGAAGAGATCAAAGTATAACTCTTATAGAATAAACTTTTGAGATGCAAAATAACTATCGTAGTTAGTGAAAAGCATAGATATTCAAAATATTATCTATTTAGAAAACATACGTATGCACGAATTTATTGACGAGAGAACATATTTAGGTATTGAAGCCTTGTAAAGTTCATCTTTTAGCGATAGAAAGACCTCAGTGATATATGAAAAACCTGAGAAGAATTCATCCTCTAACGAAGGGTATGGGCATGGGTGTTTCTATCTTCTCTTTCGTCGACACCCACACCCTTATTTACCATTAACAATGAATTCAATGAAAATAAATTAGAAATATCTATCATGATGACATTCAAAACACTTTTTCAAAGTTATAATTATTTCTAATCAATAAGATTTCATACAATTTGGAATATTAATTTTATAATACTCTGATAGATATTCTTCTTTAATTACTAGAATATTTAGTTGTTCGCTGATTAATTAAAGAACAAAAAAATATTATCTGCCCACTAAGGTTTTGCAATTGTTTTAAGATATATTGCAGTATTTTCCTGAAAAAATAACAACGACACATACATTCACTCATGAGTCATAAATCTTTTCTACAATAACAAATGTTGTGTCTCTCTTCGAAAATGAAAAGGTATAAGAGTAACGTCATTTACTATTAATCACACATTATTTTTGTCTTTTGATCCGATACTGATAAAAGTACATTTATCTTTTGTGTCTCTTGATCTCATATTGATAAAAGTACATTTGTCTATTTTTGTCTTTTGATCCAATATTGATGAAAGTACATTTGTTTTTTTTCTAAACCAATTTCTCGGTAACATCTACGAATACACATCATATTTGGAACCGATCCGACCGGTCTTCACCAGTTTTTTTAACAATTTTCATGATGTTAAGGATCAAAAGATATGAACATAAGATATTGAATGAGTTTCCTACGCTAATGAAAATATACTTTTCAAGAATAATTTTTACGAATTTTGATAGACTTTCGATTGCCACTAGTACTCCGTTCTCTTTCAAAAGTCTTACTCATATTGATTTCATATATTGTTGAAAAAAAATTCGAAAACAAATAAAAAGTACATTAGTCTCTAGAGTCCCATCATTGTTTGTAATTACATTTTGTTACTTATTTTATAGAGAATCCACAGCAAAGTAGAGATATATATTGTGCTATGGTCTTATCTATTTCTCTCAAATTGCTATTCGTTATAAACATATACCATTAAAATATATCAAATTGTTCATAGAATGACCTCTATCGAGTAATTATTTAATACGCTTGTTTTTTAAGTGATATTAATATTGTGCTGATAGCATCGACTAATTGATTGAGTACATTCATATTGTTTTGAGACTCAGTCTCAGTCTCAGTACAATCGATGAAGGTGTACAGAACTCTTTTTCGATTATTCAATCATAGAAAATCTCATGTAAATACAACTAAATAAATATTTTTACTTATATTTAAAAACTACACCTTTATAGATTTGTCGATCGTTAAGTTCCTCTCAGGTACAAGAAAGAGCAATCCATGACAAAAATATATATCCAGTCTCAGGCGTACGTACTGTGTTTAATGGTATTGATTCTAAAACAATGTTTGCTGCTCAAACTGGATTTTTACCAGAAATCGGTCCAGGAGAAATTCTTGTGAAAGTAAAATACGAATTATTTGTATATCAACGATTATTTTTCATTATTAATTAAAGGTTCGTTTAGCATCGATCTGTATGAGTGATGTACATACAATTACAGGTCATCGTATTGAGCCGACACCAAGGTATTTTATTTTACTTTTCATAGATTATTTTAAATAATTTCATTGTATTTTAAGTGTACTTGGTCATGAAGCAGTTGTTGAAGTTGTTGCTCATCGTCGACCTGAAAGTGATTTAGCAATAGGTGATCGTTTAACGTTTTCTGTAGCTGATTGTTGTGGCAAATGTGAATTTTGTTTGAAAGGACTTAATCAAAAATGTGTTAAATTATTTAAAGTATGAAAAGAAAACAAATTAATATATATTTAATTATTTTTTTATCTAGTATGGTCATGCAGAATTAAATAATGGTTCAGGATATAATGGATGTTATGCAACACATATTATTCTTCGACGTGGAACACATGTTGTAAAAATACCTGATACTATATCAGATCGATGTGCAGCACCAATTAATTGTTCACTGGCAACAACAATGTGTGCTATGGAATATGTACCAAAAATAAAAAATGGACGAGCTTTTGTTCAGGTAGATTTATTTTCCATTTACCATCAAAACTCTATTTGTTAATTTTTTCATAAAAATGAAAATTTTCAGTTCATACAGATATAAAGAAGCAAATATTTTTAATATATTCCGTATGTGTATCATATTTGACATGAAGTGCATGTTATAGTAATTAACATAGTTAATAATTTCTAATTTCTAACAGTAATTTAATTTCTCATTTCTCTAGCAGATGATAATTAAAATCATGTAGAGTTCTTTTACGCTTATAATTGATTATCACTGTAGTGTAGTATGTAAATTCTATTACATATAATGAAACATGCGCATAATTTTATTTTTTACCTAATTTCTATCGAAACAAAAAGTCAACATTTTTTCTCATTAGAATTCTTTGGTATGCATCGACATTTAAGCTAAGAAAAATACTGACCTTTATTCAGCTATTGTTATAGTTCGAACTCAATATTTAATAAACTATAGATTATATATCCTGCTTTTCTATCTACAGAAAAATGACTTAATCCTTCTATAATCTATTCAAAGATATGAAGATTATATTTTCATAATCTAAATTATTTTTATTTTTGAAAACAAAAGGGTGATGGAATACTTGGTTTATATACATCAGCTGCTCTTCGTGAATATGGTTTTGAAACAGTTTATTGTTCTGGAATGCGTCTTCAACGTTCAAAATTTATAGATCGTTTTGGTGCAATTCCAATTTATAATGGTAAATAATTTCATTTCCTAATTTTTTCTGATCAATATGATTTTTACACGCTTAAATGGAAAAATCATTTGCATGTTTTCTTTAATTTATGGTTATTATTCTTTTTTTTGCTTTTTTTTCATTTAGAAAAGCAAAGTACGATACAAAAAATTTTTTAAAATTAAAAATATTTGTCATATATATTTTATCCCTTGTGATTACTTTAATTTTTGCACTTACCTCATAGCTTGCTATATCGAAAAAGAATGCTTTGTAATTATAAATCTATTTAAACAGAGAATAGCACTTACATGGATATATTTAGCTAAAATTAAATGCACGTCTGTCATATTTATTTTTCTAAAATAAGTTATTATATTCATATATTTTTCTAGACGAAATACTTGTGGAAGAAGCAAACAAGATTGATGTTGTTGTTGAAGTAGGTCTTTTTTTTATATTTACGTCTGAAACTGCTTTTATTTCCAGGATAAATAAACTTATGCTATATATCGTTGTTTTAGGTATGTGGAATGCCTGATGTTGTTAATGATGGTTTTCGTATGTTGAAACCTGGTGGATTATATCTTTTTCTTGGTATGGTTCATCCACATTCGAAATTAAATATTACTGGAGAACAAATTGTTCGTAAATGTTTGACAATTAAAGGTAGATATAAAAATAAAATTTAACAAATTAAAATAATTATTCTCTATAAATTAGGTATTCATAATTATGCACCACGTCATCTTGATCAAGCTGTTCAATTTCTTGATAAAACAATTAATAAATATCCATATGAAGAACTTATGGGACCAACATATGATTTATCTGATTTACCATATGCTATGGACGTTGCTACCAAAAAACAATATAGTCGAGTTTTAGTTAAACCAAATATGATAGCATCATTATCATAAAGTATTACTGCTATTTGAAGAGAATGATAAAAAAAATAACCTATTTAAATCTTTTTATACTCATTATAAATGAATATTTCGATTCATTTTCTTTTTTTTT